>JAXCGZ010024263.1:0-2500 GCA_037179515.1 Halocaridina rubra | reverse complement strand
AAATATCAAATAAGCACATTACATATGTGAAAACATGAATAATTTTTCTACCCCGACCGGGACTCGAACCTAGGACTTATGATTACTAAGTCAAGGCGCTACCACTACACCACAGAAGGTTAAAAGGAACCCAACCTTATAGCTTATATCTGCTATACATAGGAATGAACGCATTCTATCTGAATGCCATTATGTTCATATTACAGATTCCCCAACCTCACTCGTGGCTTCATTTTAGCATTTAATTCAATTCCCAATCTCATTCGGGCATGAAATATCAAATAAGCACATTACATATGTGAAAACATGAATAATTTTTCTACCCCGACCGGGACTCGAACCTAGGACTTATGATTACTAAGTCAAGGCGCTACCACTACACCACAGAAGGTTAAGAGGAACCCAACCTTATAGCTTATATCTGCTATACATAGGAATGAACGCATTCTATCTGAATGCCATTATGTTCATATTACAGATTCCCCAACCTCACTCGTGGCTTCATTTTAGCATTTAATTCAATTCCCAATCTCATTCGGGCATGAAATATCAAATAAGCACATTACATATGTGAAAACATGAATAATTTTTCTACCCCTATGTATAGCAGATATAAGCTATAAGGTTGGGTTCCTTTTAACCTTCTGTGGTGTAGTGGTAGCGCCTTGACTTAGTAATCATAAGTCCTAGGTTCGAGTCCCGGTCGGGGTAGAAAAATTATTCATGTTTTCACATATGTAATGTGCTTATTTGATATTTCATGCCCGAATGAGATTGGGAATTGAATTAAATGCTAAAATGAAGCCACGAGTGAGGTTGGGGAATCTGTAATATGAACATAATGGCATTCAGATAGAATGCGTTCATTCCTATGTATAGCAGATATAAGCTATAAGGTTGGGTTCCTTTTAACCTTCTGTGGTGTAGTGGTAGCGCCTTGACTTAGTAATCATAAGTCCTAGGTTCGAGTCCTGGTCGGGGTAGAAAAATTATTCATGTTTTCACATATGTAATGTGCTTATTTGATATTTCATGCCCGAATGAGATTGGGAATTGAATTAAATGCTAAAATGAAGCCACGAGTGAGGTTGGGGAATCTGTAATATGAACATAATGGCATTCAGATAGAATGCGTTCATTCCTATGTATAGCAGATATAAGCTATAAGGTTGGGTTCCTTTTAACCTTCTGTGGTGTAGTGGTAGCGCCTTGACTTAGTAATCATAAGTCCTAGGTTCGAGTCCCGGTCGGGGTAGAAAAATTATTCATGTTTTCACATATGTAATGTGCTTATTTGATATTTCATGCCCGAATGAGATTGGGAATTGAATTAAATGCTAAAATGAAGCCACGAGTGAGGTTGGGGAATCTGTAATATGAACATAATGGCATTCAGATAGAATGCGTTCATTCCTATGTATAGCAGATATAAGCTATAAGGTTGGGTTCCTTTTAACCTTCTGTGGTGTAGTGGTAGCGCCTTGACTTAGTAATCATAAGTCCTAGGTTCGAGTCCCGGTCGGGGTAGAAAAATTATTCATGTTTTCACATATGTAATGTGCTTATTTGATATTTCATGCCCGAATGAGATTGGGAATTGAATTAAATGCTAAAATGAAGCCACGAGTGAGGTTGGGGAATCTGTAATATGAACATAATGGCATTCAGATAGAATGCGTTCATTCCTATGTATAGCAGATATAAGCTATAAGGTTGGGTTCCTTTTAACCTTCTGTGGTGTAGTGGTAGCGCCTTGACTTAGTAATCATAAGTCCTAGGTTCGAGTCCCGGTCGGGGTAGAAAAATTATTCATGTTTTCACATATGTAATGTGCTTATTTGATATTTCATGCCCGAATGAGATTGGGAATTGAATTAAATGCTAAAATGAAGCCACGAGTGAGGTTGGGGAATCTGTAATATGAACATAATGGCATTCAGATAGAATGCGTTCATTCCTATGTATAGCAGATATAAGCTATAAGGTTGGGTTCCTTTTAACCTTCTGTGGTGTAGTGGTAGCGCCTTGACTTAGTAATCATAAGTCCTAGGTTCGAGTCCCGGTCGGGGTAGAAAAATTATTCATGTTTTCACATATGTAATGTGCTTATTTGATATTTCATGCCCGAATGAGATTGGGAATTGAATTAAATGCTAAAATGAAGCCACGAGTGAGGTTGGGGAATCTGTAATATGAACATAATGGCATTCAGATAGAATGCGTTCATTCCTATGTATAGCAGATATAAGCTATAAGGTTGGGTTCCTTTTAACCTTCTGTGGTGTAGTGGTAGCGCCTTGACTTAGTAATCATAAGTCCTAGGTTCGAGTCCCGGTCGGGGTAGAAAAATTATTCATATATATATATATATATATATACATATATATATATATATATATATATATATATATATATATATATATATATATATACATATATATATATATATATATATATATATATATATATATATATATATATATATATATATATATATATA
>JAXCGZ010024262.1:0-10088 GCA_037179515.1 Halocaridina rubra | reverse complement strand
CCCGACCGGGACTCGAACCTAGGACTTATGATTACGAAATCAAGGCGCTACCACTACACCACAGAAGGTTAAAAGGAATCCAACCTTATAGCTTATATCTGCTATACTTAGGAATAAACGCATTCTAGCTGAATGCCACTATGTTCATATTACAGATTCCCCAACCTCACTCGTGGCTTCATTTTAGCATTTAATTCAATTCCCAATCTCATTCGGGCCATGAAATTACCAAATAAGCACATTACCTATGTGAAAATATGAATCATTTTTTACCCCGACCGGGACTCGAACCTAGGACTTATGATTACTAAGTCAAGGCGCTACCACTACACCACAGAAGGTTAAAAGGAATCCAACCTTATAGCTTATATCTGCTATACTTAGGAATAAACGCATTCTAACTGAATGCCACTATGTTCATATTACAGATTGCCCAACCTCACTCGTGGCTTCATTTTAGCATTTAATTCAATTCCCAATCTCATTCGGGCCATGAAATTACCAAATAAGCACATTACATATGTGAAAATATGAATCATTTTTTACCCCGACCGGGACTCGAACCTAGGACTTATGATTACTAAGTCAAGGCGCTATCACTACACCACAGAAGGTTAAAAGGAATCCAACCTTATAGCTTATATCTGCTATACTTAGGAATGAACGCATTCTAACTGAATGCCACTATGTTCATATTACAGATTGCCCAACCTCACTCGTGGCTTCATTTTAGCATTTAATTCAATTCCCAATCTCATTGGGGCCATGAAATTACCAAATAAGCACAATACATATGTGAAAATATGAATCATATTTTACCCCGACCGGGACTCGAACCTAGGACTTATGATTACTAAGTCAAGGCGCTACCACTACACCACAGAAGGTTAAAAGGAATCCAACCTTATAGCCTATATCTGCTATACTTAGGAATGAACGCATTCTAACTGAATGCCACTATGTTCATATTACAGATTGCCCAACCTCACTCGTGGCTTCATTTTAGCATTTAATTCAATTCCCAATCTCATTCGGGCCATGAAATTACCAAATAAGCACATTACCTATGTGAAAATATGAATCCTTTTTTACCCCGACTGGGACTCGAACCTAGGACTTATGATTACTAAGTCAAGGCGCTACCACTACACTACAGAAGGTTAAAAGGAATCCAACCTTATAGCTTATATCTGCTATACTTAGGAATGAACGCATTCTAACTGAATGCCACTATGTTCGTATTACAGATTCCCCAACTTCACTCGTGGCTTCATTTTAGCATTTAGTTCAATTCCCAATCTCATTCGGGCAATGAAATTACCAAATAAGCACATTACCTATGTGAAAATATGAATAATTTTTTACCCCGACCGGGACTCGAACCTAGGACTTATGATTACTAAGTCAAGGCGCTACCACTACACCACAGAAGGTTAAAAGGAATCCAACCTTATAGCTTATATCTGCTATACTTAGGAATGAACGCATTCTAACTGAATGCCACTATGTTCATATTACAGATTCCCCAACCTCACTCGTGGCTTCATTTTAGCATTTAATTCAATTCCCAATCTCATTCGGGCCATGAAATTACTAAATAAGCACATTACATATGTGAAAATATGAATCATTTTTTACCCCGACCAGGACTCGAACCTAGGACTTATGATTACTAAGTCAAGGCACTACCACTACACCACAGAAGGTTAAAAGGAATCCAACCTTATAGCTTATATCTGCTATACTTAGGAATGAACGCATTCTAACTGAATGCCACTATGTTCGTATTACAGATTCCCCAACCTCACTCGTGGCTTCATTTTAGCATTTAATTCAATTCCCAATCTCATTCGGGCCATGAAATTACCAAATAAGCACAATACATATGTGAAAATATGAATCATTTTTTACTCCAACCGGGACTCGAACCTAGGACTTATGATTACTAAGTCAAGGCGCTGCCACTACACCACAGAAGGTTAAAAGGAATCCAACCTTATAGCTTATATCTGCTATACTTAGGAATGAACGCATTCTAACTGAATGCCACTATGTTCATATTACAGATTGCCCAACCTCACTCGTGGCTTCATTTTAGCATTTAATTCAATTCCCAATCTCATTCGGGCCATGAAATTACCAAATAAGCACAATACATATGTGAAAATATGAATCATTTTTTACCCCGACCGGGACTCGAACCTAGGACTTATGATTACTAAGTCAAGGCGATACCACTACACCACAGAAGGTTAAAAGGAATCCAACCTTATAGCTTATATCTGCTATACTTAGGAATGAACGCATTCTAACTGAATGCCACTATGTTCGTATTACAGATTCCCCAACCTCACTCGTGGCTTCATTTTAGCATTTAATTCAATTCCCAATCTCATTCGATCCATGAAATTACCAAATAAGCACATTACATATGTGAAAATATTAATCATTTTTTACCCCGACCGGGACTCGAACCTAGGACTTATGATTACTAAGTCAAGGCGCTACCACTACACCACAGAAGGTTAAAAGGAATCCAACCTTATAGCTTATATCTGCTATACTTAGGAATGAACGCATTCTAACTGAATGCCACTATGTTCATATTACAGATTCCCCAACCTCACTCGTGGCTTCATTTTAGCATTTAATTCAATTCCCAATCTCATTCGGGCCATGAAATTACCAAATAAGCACATTACATATGTGAAAATATGAATAATTTTTTACCCCGACTGGGACTCGAACCTAGGACTTATGATTACTAAGTCAAGGAACTACCACTACACTACAGAAGGTTAAAAGGAATCCAACCTTATAGCTTATATCTGCTATACTTAGGAATGAACGCATTCTAACTGACTGCCACTATGTTCGTATTACAGATTCCCCAACTTCACTCGTGGCTTCATTTTAGCATTTAATTCAATTCCCAATCTCATTCGGGCAATGAAATTATCAAATAAGCACATTACCTATGTGAAAATATGAATCATTTTTTACCCCGACTGGGACTCGAACCTAGGACTTTTGATTACTAAGTCAAGGCGCTACCACTACACCACAGAAGGTTAAAAGGAATCCAACCTTATAGCTTATATCTGCTTTACTTAGGAATGAACGCATTCTAACTGAATGCCACTATGTTCATATTACAGATTCCCCAACCTCACTCGTGGCTTCATTTTTGCATTTAATTCAATTCCCAATCTCATTCGGGCCATGAAATTACTAAATAAGCACATTACATATGTGAAAATATGAATCATTTTTTACTCCGACCGGGACTCGAACCTAGGACTTATGATTACTAAGTCAAGACACTACCACTACACCACAGAAGGTTAAAAGGTATCCAACCTTATAGCTTATATCTGCTATACTTAGGAATGAACGCATTCTAACTGAATGCCACTATGTTCGTATTACAGATTCCCCAACCTCACTCGTGGCTTCATTTTAGCATTTAATTCAATTCCCAATCTCATTCGGGCCATGAAATTACCAAATAAGCACATTACATATGTGAAAATATGAATCATTTTTTGCCCCAACCGGGACTCGAACCTAGGACTTATGATTACTAAGTCAAGGCGCTACCACTACACCACAGAAGGTTAAAAGGAATCCAACCTTATAGCTTATATCTGCTATACTTAGGAATGAACGCATTCTAACTGAATGCCACTATGTTCATATTACAGATTGCCCAACCTCACTCGTGGCTTCATTTTAGCATTTAATTCAATTCCCAATCTCATTCGGGCAATGAAATTACTAAATAAGCACATTACATATGTGAAAATATGAATCATTTTTTACCCTGACCGGGACTTGAACCTAGGACTTATGATAACTAAGTCAAGGCACTACCACTACACCACAGAAGGTTAAAAGGAATCCAACCTTATAGCTTATATCTGCTATACTTAGGAATGAACGCATTCTAACTGAATGCTACTATGTTCATATTACAGATTCCCCAACCTCACTCGTGGCTTCATTTTAGCATTTAATTCAATTCCCAATCTCATTCGGGCCATGAAATTACCAAATAAGCACATTACATATGTGAAAATATGAATCATTTTTTACCCCGACCGGGACTCGAACCTAGGACTTATGATTACTAAGTCAAGGCGCTACCACTACACCACAGAAGGTTAAAAGGAATCCAACCTTATAGCTTATATCTGCTATACTTAGGAATGAACGCATTCTAACTGAATGCCACTATGTTCATATTACAGATTCCCCAACCTCACTCGTGGCTTCATTTTAGCATTTAATTCAATTCCCAATCTCATTGGGGCCATGAAATTACCAAATAAGCACATTACATATGTGAAAATATGAATCATTTTTTACCCCGACCGGGACTCGAACCTAGGAATTACGATTATTAAGTCAAGGCGCTACCACTACACCACAGAAGGTTAAAAGGAATCCAACCTTATAGCTTATATCTGCTATACTTAGGAATGAACGCATTCTAACTGAATGCCACTATGTTCATATTACAGATTCCCCAACCTCACTCGTGGCTTCATTTTAGCATTTAATTCAATTCCCAATCTCATTTGAGCCATGAAATTACCAAATAAGCACATTACAAATGTGAAAATATGAATCATTTTTTACCCCGACCGGGACTCGAACCTAGGACTTATGATTACTAAGTCAAGGCGCTACCACTACACCACAGAAGGTTAAAAGGAATCCAACCTTATAGCTTATATCTGCTATACTTAGGAATGAACGCATTCTAACTGAATGCCACTATGTTCATATTACAGATTGCCCAACCTCACTCGTGGATTCAGTTTAGCATTTAATTCAATTCCCAATCTCATTCGGTAAATGAAATTACCAAATAAGCACATTACATATGTGAAAATATGAATAATTTTTTACCCCGACTGGGACTCGAACCTAGGACTTATGATTACTAAGTCAAGGCGCTACTACTACACGACAGAAGGTTAAAAGGAATCCAACCTTATAGCTTATATCTGCTATACTTAGGAATGAACGCATTCTAACTGAATGCCACTATGTTCATATTACAGATTCCCCAACCTCACTCGTGGCTTCATTTTAGCATTTAATTCAATTCCCAATCTCATTCGGGCCATGAAATTACCAAATAAGCACAATACATATGTGAAAATATGAATCATTTTTTACCCCGACCGGGACTCGAACCTAGGACTTATGATTACTAAGTCAAGGCGCTACCACTACACCACAGAAGGTAAAAAGGAATCCAACCTTATAGCTTATATCTGCTATACTTAGGAATGAACGCATTCTAACTGAATGCCACTATGTTCATATTACAGATTCCCCAACCTCACTCGTGGCTTCATTTTAGCATTTAATTCAATTCCCAATCTCATTCGGGCCATGAAATTACCAAATAAGTACATTACATATGTGAAAATATGAATCATTTTTTACCCCGAACGGGACTCGAACCTTGGACTTATGATTACTAAGTCAAGGCGCTACCACTACACCACAGAAGGTTAAAAGGAATCCAACCTTATAGCTTATATCTGCTATACTTAGGAATGAATGCATTCTAATTGAATGCCACTATGTTCATATTACAGATTGCCCAACCTCACTTGTGGCTTCATTTTAGCATTTAATTCAATTCCCAATCTCATTCGGGCCATGAAATTACCAAATAAGCACATTACATATGTGAAAATATGAATAATTTTTTACCCTGACCGGGACTCGAACCTAGGACTTATGATTACTAAGTCAAGGCGCTACCACTACACCACGGAAGGTTAAAAGGAATCCAACCTTATAGCTTATATCTGCTATACTTAGGAATGAACGCATTCTAACTGACTGCCACTATGTTCGTATTACAGATTCCCCAACCTCACTCGTGGCTTCATTTTAGCATTTAATTCAATTCCCAATCTCATTCGGGCCATGAAATTACCAAATAAGCACATTACATATGTGAAAATATGAATCATTTTTTACCCCGACCGGGACTCGAACCTAGGACTTATGATTACTAAGTCAAGGCGCTACCACTACACCACAGAAGGTTAAAAGGAATCCAACCTTATAGCTTATATCTGCTATACTTAGGAATGAACGCATTCTAACTGAATGCCACTATGTTCATATTACAGATTCCCCAACCTCACTCGTGGCTTCATTTTAGCATTTAATTCAATTCCCAATCTCATTCGGGCCATGAAATTACTAAATAAGCACATTACATATGTGAAAATATGAATCATTTTTTACCCCGACCGGGACTCGAACCTAGGACTTATGATTACTAAGTCAAGGCACTACCACTACACCACAGAAGGTTAAAAGGAATCCAACCTTATAGCTTATATCTGCTATACTTAGGAATGAACGCATTCTAACTGAATGCCACTATGTTCGTATTACAGATTCCCCAACCTCACTTGTGGCTTCATTTTAGCATTTAATTCAATTCCCAATCTCATTCGGGCCATGAAATTACCAAATAAGCACATTACATATGTGAAAATATGAATTATTTTTTACACCGACCGGGACTCGAACCTAGGACTTATGATTACTAAGTCAAGGCGCTACCACTACACCACAGAAGGTTAAAAGGAATCCAACCTTATAGCTTATATCTGCTATACTTAGGAATGAACGCATTCTAACTGAATGCCACTATGTTCATATTACAGATTCCCCAACCTCACTCGTGGCTTCATTTTAGCATTTAATTCAATTCCCAATCTCATTCGGGCCATGAAATTACTAAATAAGCACATTACATATGTGAAAATATGAATCATTTTTTACCCCGACCGGGACTCGAACCTAGGACTTATGATTACTAAGTCAAGGCACTACCACTACACCACAGAAGGTTAAAAGGAATCCAATCTTATAGCTTATATCTGCTATACTTAGGAATGAACGCATTCTAACTGAATGCTACTATGTTCATATTACAGATTCCCCAACCTCACTCGTGGCTTCATTTTAGCATTTAATTCAATTCCCAATCTCATTCGGGCCATGAAATTACCAAATAAGCACAATACATATGTGAAAATATGAATCATTTTTTACCCCGACCGGGACTCGAACCTAGGACTTATGATTACTAAGTCAAGGCGCTGCCACTACACCACAGAAGGTTAAAAGGAATCCAACCTTATAGCTTATATCTGCTATACTTAGGAATGAACGCATTCTATCTGAATGCCACTATGTTCATATTACAGATTCCCCAACCTCACTCGTGGCTTCATTTTAGCATTTAATTCAATTCCCAATCTCATTCGGGCCATGAAATTACCAAATAAGCACAATACATATGTGAAAATATGAATCATTTTTTACCCCGACCGGGACTCGAACCTAGGACTTATGATTACTAAGTTAAGGCGCTACCACTACACCACAGAAGGTTAAAAGGAATCCAACCTTATAGCTTATATCTGCTATACTTAGGAATGAACGCATTCTAACTGAGTGCCACTATGTTCGTATTACAGATTCCCCAACCTCACTCGTGGCTTCATTTTAGCATTTAATTCAATTCCCAATCTCATTCGGGCCATGAAATTACCAAATAAGCACATTACATATGTGAAAATATGAATCATTTTTTACCCCGACCGGGACTCGAACCTAGGACTTATGATTACTAAGTCAAGGCGCTACCACTACACCACAGAAGGTTAAAAGGAATCCAACCTTATAGCTTATATCTGCTATACTTAGGAATGAACGCATTCTAACTGAATGCCACTATGTTCATATTACAGATTCCCCAACCTCACTCGTGGCTTCATTTTAGCATTTAATTCAATTCCCAATCTCATTCGGGCCATGAAATTACCAAATAAGCACATTACATATGTGAAAATATGAATCATTTTTTACCGCGACGTGGACTCGAACCTAGGACTTATGATTACTAAGTCAAGGCGCTACCACTACACTACAGAAGGTTAAAAGGAATCCAACCTTATAGCTTATATCTGCTATACTTAGGAATGAACGCATTCTAACTGACTGCCACTATGTTCGTATTACAGATTCCGCAACTTCACTCGTGGCTTCATTTTAGCATTTAATTCAATTCCCAATCTCATTCGGGCAATGAAATTACCAAATAAGCACATTACCTATGTGAAAATATGAATCATTTTTTACCCCGACCGGGACTCGAACCTAGGACTTATGATTACTAAGTCAAGACGCTACCACTACACCACAGAAGGTTAAAAGGAATCCAACCTTATAGCTTATATCTGCTATACTTAGGAATGAACGCATTCTAACTGAATGCCACTATGTTCATATTACAGATTCCCCAACCTCACTCGTGGCTTCATTTTAGCATTTAATTCAATTCCCAATCTCATTCGGGCCATGAAATTACTAAATAAGCACATTACATATGTGAAAATATGAATCATTTTTTACCCCGACCAGGACTCGAACCTAGGACTTATGATTACTAAGTCAAGGCGCTACCACTACACCACAGAAGGTTAAAAGGAATCCAACCTTATAGCTTATATCTGCTATACTTAGGAATGAACGCATTCTAACTGAATGCCACTATGTTCGTATTACAGATTCCCCAACCTCACTCGTGGCTTCATTTTAGCATTTAATTCAATTCCCAATCTCATTCGGGCCATGAAATTACCAAATAAGCACATTACATATGTGAAAATATGAATCATTTTTTACCCCGACCGGGACTCGAACCTAGGACTTATGATTACTAAGTCAAGGCGCTGCCACTACACCACAGAAGGTTAAAAGGAATCCAACCTTATAGCTTATATCTGCTATACTTAGGAATGAACGCATTCTAACTGAATGCCACTATGTTCATATTACAGATTCCCCAACCTCACTCGTGGCTTCATTTTAGCATTTAATTCAATTCCCAATCTCATTCGGGCCATGAAATTACTAAACAAGCACATTACATATGTGAGAATATGAATCATTTTTTACCCCGACCGGGATTCGAACCTAGGACTTATGATTACTAAGTCAAGGCACTACCACTACACCACAGAAGGTTAAAAGGAATCCAACCTTATAGCTTATATCTGCTATACTTAGGAATGAACGCATTCTAACTGAATGCTACTATGTTCATATTACAGATTCCCCAACCTCACTCGTGGCTTCATTTTAGCATTTAATTCAATTCCCAATCTCATTCGGGCCATGAAATTACCAAATAAGCACATTACATATGTGAAAATATGAATCATTTTTTACCCCGACCGGGACTCGAACCTAGGACTTATGATTACTAAGTCAAGGCGCTACCACTACACCACAGAAGGTTAAAAGGAATCCAACCTTATAGCTTATATCTGCTATACTTAGGAATGAACGCATTCTAACTGAATGCCACTATGTTCATATTACAGATTCCCCAACCTCACTCGTGGCTTCATTTTAGCATTTAATTCAATTCCCAATCTCATTCGGGCCATGAAATTACCAAATAAGCACAATACATATGTGAAAATATGAATCATTTTTTACCCCGACCGGGACTCGAACCTAGGACTTATGATTACTAAGTCAAGGCGCTACCACTACACCACAGAAGGTTAAAAGGAATCCAACCTTATAGCTTATATCTGCTATACTTAGGAATGAACGCATTCTAACTGAATGCCACTATGTTCGTATTACAGATTCCCCAACCTCACTCGTGGCTTCATTTTAGCATTTAATTCAATTCCCAATCTCATTCGGGCCATGAAATTACCAAATAAGCACATTACATATGTGAAAATATGAATCATTTTTTACCCCGACCGGGACTCGAACCTAGGACTTATGATTACTAAGTCAAGGCGCTACCACTACACCACAGAAGGTTAAAAGGAATCCAACCTTATAGCTTATATCTGCTATACTTAGGAATGAACGCATTCTAACTGAATGCCACTATGTTCATATTACAGATTCCCCAACCTCACTCGTGGCTTCATTTTAGCATTTAATTCAATTCCCAATCTCATTCGGGCCATGAAATTACCAAATAAGCACATTACATATGTGAAAATATG
>JAXCGZ010024261.1:0-10117 GCA_037179515.1 Halocaridina rubra | reverse complement strand
ACCTAATTTTTTGTGTAAACTGGGGAAAGCTCTTAAGCCGTTTTACCTGATCCTGTGGTTCTATATATTGTTAAAAACAGTATCCTTCCCATTTATATTAACTAGTTAGTTAGTTTGATACACGAAAAAAATTGAATAATAAAAGAAAAAAAAATTACCAAATACCCACCTGTCAACAGTACTGAGTTAAGTTGCCAAGTAGTACAGCAGTCCTATTTTCTTCATTTTTTTTGCTTTTCTTTTAGCTTTCTCGTTTGCTATTTTGTTATTTTGTATATATATTGAGTTAAATGTAAAGTCTAAATCCCGTGATAACATATCTTGGTTAGCAAGTCAGTTTATCAGTTAGGAAGAATATATAACAGAAACAGGTGGGTGCCACCTCGAACACAAATTCGAATTTTTCCTTCAGGTTTGACTTTTGTTTTTCTTTTTCTTTTTATACTTAAATTACCATGGTCAAGTTTTTAAGTTAAGATGTGTGTTACCAGAAAGGAGACAAACTGAGTCACTAAATAGCACTTATATGGAGATATAAAAATTCTGTGTGAAGGTAAATTAGAAGTTTTTCTCTTTTCTTTTTTTTTTCCTCTTTCTCGTCTTCTTTCTATATTCTGTGAGAGGGAGAACATAAAAATGAAGCCATCTCTGTCCCAAACCTCTCCCACCCATGGGTCGGGAGAAGGGGTAGTCATCAGAGGACTTAAACAGAGAATCAAGAAGTTAGAGGAAATGGTTACAAACCTTGATGATAAAATTCGGAATATGGATGGAGAAATGAAAGAGAATGAAACACTCAGAGAACAAATAAGATCTTTGGAGGAAGCAAATAAAGCACAAGGGCAGGAGAGAAAGGAACTAGAAAAAAGAATAAAGAAGCTGGAAGGGGAAAAGAGTCAACTAGAATCTAGAATTTCTAAACAAGAAGATAAAAACAAACAGCTAAATGACAACCTAAAGGAATTAGATGTTAGTTCACTGCTATCTTCTGAGAGAGACGAGATTGCTGCTTGGAATGTTCAGATTAAGGAAAACATTGAACAGTTCAGAAAAGAGTTCCAGGAGCTGAATATGGAAAATGATGCCATGAAAACGTCCTTTGCTGATGCACTAAAGGGGAATGTGGCAGTAAAAGAGGCTGTAAAGGTGGTGGCACTGGAAAACATACAAACAGTTGACTATAAAGAGACAGTAATCGAAAAAATGAAAGACGTTGTGATGGAAAGGGCAAACCCACTCATCAGACAGGCACTTGATAAGGAGAAGACAGTGGTAATCTCAGGCATAAGTGAATCCCAGGAGCCAACATGGCAGGGGAGACTTGAAGAAAATAAAGCTAACGTTGTAGACCTGATAAGAAAGCTTGGAGTAGTATGTGGTCCTGAGGATATTGTAAACATACACCAACTAGGTAAATATTCGAGGGAAGGAAAGCCGAGACCAACAAAAGTAACCTTTGAGAGAGGGGAGACATGTAGGGAAATATTGTTGAGAAAAAAAAGTCTAAAAGACCTTCAAGAATGCAAAGAAGTGTTCATTAGACGATACAGAACACAGGAAGAGATGGGAAAGATCAAAAACTTGTTGCAAGAGGCAAGAAGGTTAAATGATGAAAGAAATAAAGAAGAGAAGAAAAATTTTCGTTACGGAATACTTCCAGACAAAGGGGAGATAAAGAAGATAATGACAGAAGATCAGGGGATGGGGCCTCATTAAGATTGTTATACACAAATGCTGATGGATTAGCTGGTAAGGCAGTAGAATTAAAAGATAGGATTCACAACAGTAAGGCAGATATAGTAGCAATTACAGAGACTAAGTTGAGTGAGGACATAAACAGTGTCACAGTTTTTCCTAAGGGCTTCAGAATACTAAGGGTCGAAAGATCTGAGAGGACTGGTGGAGGGATAGCACTGCTCATAAGTGAGAGGATTCAAGTTGAAGAAATAAACTTGGCTATAGAAAGTGAGTTCAGGGAATTTCTTGTTGCTCGCATAAATACTGGGTCAGAGAGCATTATAATAACTGTTGTATACAACCCACCAAGGAACCAAAATAGGCTTGAAATTTATGAGGAAAGTCATATAGGTACGATTGAAGTCATAAACTCAGTTGTTAACATGGCGCGGGAGAAAAAATGTAGGATTTTGATTATGGGAGACTTTAATCATAAAGAGATAGATTGGATAAATCTTGACCCACACAGTGGTGAGGACTCCTTTGGGGCAAGATTCCTAGATTGCGTACAAGGGAATTTCCTACACCAACATGTAATGGAACCAACAAGAGCCAGGGGTGGGGACGAGCCATCACTACTTGATCTGGTGTTCACAGATAATGTGTTGGATATTGAAAATATTGAGTATGAACCACCAATTGGAAAGAGTGACCACTGTGTGTTGTTGATGGAGTATATCATTGAAGACATTCTTCCTGAGAGTAGAGGCACTGAGGACATGAGGAGGAACTATCCGAAAGGAGATTACATCAAAATGAATGAGCTTTTTGCAGTTATTGACTGGAGAACCTTATTTTACAACAAATCTGTACAAGAAATGTATGACATCTTTTGTGAGAAATATGGGAAGATAGTAGATTGCTGCATACCTGTCACCAAAGTAGGTGTAATTCATGCCAGAGAGAAATGGTTCGATAATGGGTGTAAAAGAGCTAAGGAGTGGAGAGACAAATGCTGGAAAAGGTATAGGAGGAGAAAAAACATAAATGCCTGGCAAACCTACAAAAGAGCAAGAAATGACTACCTAAGTAAAAGGAGAGAGGCAGAGAAAGATTATGAGAGGGACATCACCAGGAAGGCTAAAGAAAATCCCAAGCTTTTCCACAGCTTTATCAGAGGAAAACTGAAGGTAAAAGAACAGGTTTTAAGGCTAAAGAGAGCGGATGGAAGCATCACTGAGACGGACGAAGAGATCTGCAAAGAATTGAACAAGGAGTTTCAGTCAGTATTTACAGTAGAAAATACCCCACCCCCTCAGATTGCAGTGATAGAAGCTCAAGGGCCGGTATTAGAGAACATCAACCTTACAGCCACAGAGGTATGCAAAGCGCTGATGGATTTAGATGTTCATAAAGCTACAGGTCCTGATGACATATCCCCTCATGTGCTTAAAAAAATGCGCAAACACAATATCAGTGGCACTAAGTATCATATTTAAGGAGTCATTGGAGTCGGGGGAGATTCCAAGATGCTGGAAACAAGCAAATGTGATACCTATCTTCAAAAAGGGAAGGAGGGATACGGCTCTGAACTATAGACCAGTTTCCTTGACCAGCATAGTTTGCAAACTTATGGAGAAACTACTAAGGAAACATATCTCTCTTCACTTGGAATCCTTCAACTTTTTGTCAGTGAGGCAACATGGCTTCAGAGAAGGAAGATCAACAGTAACAAACTTATTAGAATTTTATGATGAGGTAAGCCAAATCTTACAGGAAAGAGAGGGCTGGGCAGATTGCATATTCCTAGACTTCCAGAAAGCGTTTGACACTGTTCCACATGGGAGACTTATTAAGAAGCTGAAATCAACGGCTAGAATAGGTGGAAATGTCTTGGAATGGATAAAAACTTACTTAGAAGGAAGGGAACAGAGGGTTAGAGTAAGACACTCAGTGTCTGAATGGAGAAGAGTTAGTAGTGGAGTCCCACAGGGTTCAGTTTTAGGGCCACTTTTGTTCCTTGTATATGTAAATGACCTACCAGAGTCTGTAAATTCATTCATGAATATGTTTGCAGATGATGCAAAGATTGTGAAGAAAGTAAAAAACGAGAACAATGGTAGAGAACTTCAGGAGGATCTAAATAATCTGCATGAGTGGTCAGAAAAGTGGCTAATGAAATTCAATACCTCAAAATGCAAGGTAATGAGAATGGGTACAAGTGCAAGAAGGCCCAAGCTTGACTACTCGGTGGCTGGAGTACAACTTCAAGAGACAGAAAATGAGAGAGATCTAGGAGTAAACATATTGGCAGATTTGTCTCCAGAAATACATATAAATGGCGTAGTAAGGGCAGCATATGCATTCTTATCAAATGTAAGGGTAGCCTTCAGGCACATGGACAAGGAAATGTTCAGAAATATTTATGTAACCTATGTGAGGCCAAAACTCGAATATGCAGCCCCCTTTTGGAATCCGCACTTGAAAAAGCACATAGCTAAGCTTGAAAAAGTTCAAAGACATGCCACGAAACTGGTGCCAGAAATACGCAATCTCGGTTATGATGAGAGGCTGAGGGAATTAGACTTGCCATCACTCGAAGCTAGAAGAGTAAGGGGGGATATGGTGACAGTCTTTAAATTCCTTCATCGTTATGATAGAGTGGATAGGGATCGATATTTCGATATGGCTGGCTCTAGAACTAGAGGTCATAGTTTGAAGCTTCGGAAGAAAACTTGTTTGCAGGATGTAAGGAAATACTTTTTCAGTGTAAGAGTAGTTGATAATTGGAATTCGCTAAGCGAGGAGGTAGTTAATGCTACCTCAATCCATAGTTTTAAGGACAGGTATGATAAGTATCACTAAGTCTAAAAATGGAACCGATCAGGAGACGGGAAGATACGAGCTTTGGGCTCTTTCCCGTAAACACAATTAGGTAATCACAATTAGGTAATCACACACACACACATAGACCAGTTTCCTTGACCAGCATATTTTGCAAAGTTATGGAGAAACTACTAAGGAAACATATCTCTCTTCACTTGGAATCCTTCAACTTTTTGTCAGTGAGGTAACATGGCTTCAGAGAAGGTAGATCAACAGTAACAAACTTATTAGAATTTTATGATGAGGTAAGCCAAATCTTACAGGAAAGAGAGGGCTGGGCAGATTGCATATTCCTAGACTTCCAGAAAGCGTTTGACACTGTTCCTCATGGGAGACTTATTAGGAAGCTGCAATCAATGGCTAGAATAGGTGGAAATGTTTTGGAATGGATAAAAACTTACTTAGAAGGAAGGGAACAGAGGGTTAGAGTAAGACACTCAGTGTCTGAATGGACAAGAGTTAGTAGTGGAGTTCCACAGGGTTCAGTTTTAGGGCCACGTTTGTTCCTGGTATATGAAAATGACCTACCAGAGTCTGTAAATTCATTCATGAATATGTTTGCAGATGATGCAAAGATTGTGAAGAAAGTAAAAAACGAGAACAATGGTAGAGAACTTCAGGAGGATCTAAATAATCTGCATGAGTGGTCAGAAAAGTGGCTAATGAAATTCAATACTTCAAAATGTAAGGTAATGAGAATGGGTACAAGTGCAAGAAGGCCCAAGCTTGACTACTCGGTGGCTGGAGTACAACTTCAAGAGACAGAAAATGAGAGAGATCTAGGAGTAAACATACTGGCAGATTTGTCTCCAGAAATACATATAAATGGCATAGTAAGGGCAGCATATGCATTCTTATCAAATGTAAGGGTAGCCTTCAGGCACATGGACAAGGAAATGTTCAGAAATATTTATGTAACCTATGTGAGGCCAAAACTCAAATATGCAGCCCCCTTTTGGAATCCGCACTTGAAAAAGCACATAGCTAAGCTTGAAAAAGTTCAAAGACATGCTACGAAACTGGTGCCAGAAATACGTAATCTCAGTTATGATGAGAGGCTGAGGGAATTAGACTTACCATCACTCGAAGCTAGAAGAGTGAGGGGGGATATGGTGACAGTCTTTAAATTCCTTCATGGTTATGATAGAGTGGATAGGGATCGATATTTTGATATGGCTGGCTCTAGAACTAGAGGTCATAGTTTGAAGCTTCGTAAGAAAACTTCTTCGCAGGATGTAAGAAAATACTTTTTCAGTGTAAGAGTAGTTGATAATTGGAATTGGCTAAGCGAGGAGGTAGTTAATGCTATCTCAATCCATAGTTTTAAGGACAGGTATGATAAGTATCACTAAGTCTAAAATGGAACCGATGAGGAGACGGGAAGATACGAGCTTTGGGCTCTTTCCCGTAAACACAATTAGGTAATCACATATACATATATATATATATATATATATATATATATATATATATATATTATATATATATATATATATATATATATATATATATATATATATATGTGATTACCTAATTGTGATTACCTAATTGTGTTTACGGGAAAGAGCCCAAAGCTCGTATCTTCCCGTCTCCTGATCGCTTCCATTTTATACTTAGTCATACTTATCATACCTGTCCTTAAAACTATGGATTGAGATAGCATTAACTACCTCCTCGCTTAGCCAATTCCAATTATCAACTACTCTTACACTGAAAAAGTATTTCCTTACATCCTGCAAAGAAGTTTTCTTACGAAGCTTCAAACTATGACCTCTACTTCTAGAGCCAGCCATATCAAAATATCGATCCCTATCCACTCTATCATACCCATGAAGGAATTTAAAGACTGTCACCATATCTCCCCTCACTCTTCTAGCTTCGAGTGATGGTAAGTCTAATTCCATCAGCCTCTCATCATAACTGAGATTGCGTATTTCTGGCACCAGTTTCGTGGCATGTCTTTGAACTTTTTCAAGCTTAGCTATGTGCTTTTTCAAGTGCGGATTCCAAAAGGGGGCTGCATATTCGAGTTTTGGCCTCACATAGGTTACATAAATATTTCTGAATATTTCCTTGTCCATGTGCCTGAAGGCTACCTTTACATTCGATAAGAATGCATATGCTGCCCTTACTCAAGCCATTTATATGTATTTCTGGAGACAAATCTGCCAGTATGTTTACTCCTAGATCTCTCTCATTTTCTGTCTCTTGAAGTTGTACTCCAGCCACCGAGTAATCAAGCTTGGGCCTTCTTGCACTTGTACCCATTCTCATTACCTTACATTTTGAAGTATTGAATTTCATTAGCCACTTTTCTGACCACTCATGCAGATTATTTAGATCCTCCTGAAGTTCTCTACCGTTGTTCTCGTTTTTTACTTTCTTCACAATCTTTGCATCATCTGCAAACATATTCATGAATGAATTTACAGACTCTGGTAGGTCATTTACATATACAAGGAACAAAAGTGGCCCTAGAACTGAACCCTGTGGAACTCCACTACTAACTCTTCTCCATTCAGACACTGAGTGTCTTACTCTAACCCTCTGTTCCCTTCCTTCTAAGTTAGTTTTTATCCATTCCAAAACATTTCCACCTATTCTAGCCATTGATTGCAGCTTCCTATTAAGTCTCCCATGTGGAACAGTGTCAAACACTTTCTGGAAGTCTAGGAATATGCAATCTACCCAGCCCTCTCTTTCCTGTAAGATTTGGCTTACCTCATCATAAAATTCGAATAAGTTTGTTACTGTTGATCTACCTTCTCTGAAGCCATGTTGCCTCACTGTATGTATGTATGTATGTATGTATGTATGTATGTATGTGATTACCTAATTGTGATTACCTAATTGTGTTTACGGGAAAGAGCCCAAAGCTCGTATCTTCCCGTCTCCTGATCGCTTCCATTTTAGACTTAGTGATACTTATTATACATGTCCTTAAAACTATGGATTGAGATAGCATTAACTACCTCCTCGCTTAGCCAATTCCAATTATCAACTACTCTTACACTGAAAAAGTATTTTCTTACATCCTGCAAAGAAGTTTTCTTACGAAGCTTCAAACTATGATCTCTAGTTCTAGAGCCAGCCATATCAAAATATCGATCCCTATCCACTTTATCATAACCATGAAGAAATTTAAAGACTGTCACCATATCCCCCCCTCACTCTTCTAGCTTCGAGTGATGGTAAGTCTAATTCCCTCAGCCTCTCATCATAACTGAGATTGCGTATTTCTGGCACCAGTTTCGTGGCATGTCTCTGAACTTTTTCAAGCTTAGCTATGTGCTTTTTCAAGTGCGGATTCCAAAAGGGGGCTGCATATTCGAGTTTTGGCCTCACATAGGTTACATAAATATTTCTGAATATTTCCCTGTCCATGTGCCTGAAGGCTACCTTTACATTTGATAAGAATGCATATGCTGCCCTTACTCAAGCCATTTATATGTATTTCTGGAGACAAATCTGCCAGTATGTTTACTCCTAGATCTCTCTCATTTTCTGTCTCTTGAAGTTGTACTCCAGCCACCGAGTAGTCAAGCTTGGGCCTTCTTGCACTTGTACCCATTCTCATTACCTTACATTTTGAAGTATTGAATTTCATTAGCCACTTTTCTGACCACTCATGCAGATTATTTAGATCCTCCTGAAGTTCTCTACCATTGTTCTCGTTTTTTACTTTCTTCACAATCTTTGCATCATCTGCAAACATATTCATGAATGAATTTACAGACTCTGGTAGGTCATTTACATATACAAGGAACAAAAGTGGCCCTAGAACTGAACCCTGTGGAACTCCACTACTAACTCTTGTCCATTCAGACACTGAGTGTCTTACTCTAACCCTCTGTTCCCTTCCTTCTAAGTTAGTTTTTATCCATTCCAAAACATTTCCACCTATTCTAGCCATTGATTGCAGCTTCCTAATAAGTCTCCCATGTGGAACAGTGTCAAACGCTTTCTGGAAGTCTAGGAATATGCAATCTGCCCAGCCCTCTCTTTCCTGTAAGATTTGGCTTACCTCATCATAAAATTCGAATAAGTTTGTTACTGTTGATCTACCTTCTCTGAAGCCATGTTGCCTCACTGTATGTATGTATGTATGTATGTATGTATGTATGTATGTATGTATGTATGTGGATTACCTAATTGTGATTACCTAATTGTGTTTACGGGAAAGAGCCCAAAGCTCGTATCTTCCCGTCTCCTGATCGCTTCCATTTTAGACTTAGTGATACTTATTATACATGTCCTTAAAACTATGGATTGAGATAGCATTAACTACCTCCTCGCTTAGCCAATTCCAATTATCAACTACTCTTACACTGAAAAAGTATTTTCTTACATCCTGCAAAGAAGTTTTCTTACGAAGCTTCAAACTATGATCTCTAGTTCTAGAGCCAGCCATATCAAAATATCGATCCCTATCCACTTTATCATAACCATGAAGAAATTTAAAGACTGTCACCATATCCCCCCCTCACTCTTCTAGCTTCGAGTGATGGTAAGTCTAATTCCCTCAGCCTCTCATCATAACTGAGATTGCGTATTTCTGGCACCAGTTTCGTGGCATGTCTCTGAACTTTTTCAAGCTTAGCTATGTGCTTTTTCAAGTGCGGATTCCAAAAGGGGGCTGCATATTCGAGTTTTGGCCTCACATAGGTTACATAAATATTTCTGAATATTTCCCTGTCCATGTGCCTGAAGGCTACCTTTACATTTGATAAGAATGCATATGCTGCCCTTACTCAAGCCATTTATATGTATTTCTGGAGACAAATCTGCCAGTATGTTTACTCCTAGATCTCTCTCATTTTCTGTCTCTTGAAGTTGTACTCCAGCCACCGAGTAGTCAAGCTTGGGCCTTCTTGCACTTGTACCCATTCTCATTACCTTACATTTTGAAGTATTGAATTTCATTAGCCACTTTTCTAACCACTCATGCAGATTATTTAGATCCTCCTGAAGTTCTCTACCATTGTTCTCGTTTTTTACTTTCTTCACAATCTTTGCATCATCTGCAAACATATTCATGAATGAATTTACAGACTCTGGTAGGTCATTTACATATACAAGGAACAAAAGTGGCCCTAGAACTGAACCCTGTGGAACTCCACTACTAACTCTTCTCCATTCAGACACTGAGTGTCTTACTCTAACCCTCTGTTCCCTTCCTTCTAAGTTAGTTTTTATCCATTCCAAAACATTTCCACCTATTCTAGCCATTGATTGCAGCTTCCTAATAAGTCTCCCATGTGGAACAGTGTCAAACGCTTTCTGGAAGTCTAGGAATATGCAATCTGCCCAGCCCTCTCTTTCCTGTAAGATTTGGCTTACCTCATCATAAAATTCGAATAAGTTTGTTACTGTTGATCTACCTTCTCTGAAGCCATGTTGCCTCACTGTATGTATGTATGTATGTATGTATGTATGTATGTATGTATGTATGTATGTATGTGATTACCTAATTGTGATTACCTAATTGTGTTTACGGGAAAGAGCCCAAAGCTCGTATCTTCCCGTCTCCTGATCGCTTCCATTTTAGACTTAG
>JAXCGZ010024260.1:0-10160 GCA_037179515.1 Halocaridina rubra | reverse complement strand
AGTTTGCTGTAAATTTTAATTATGTTGTGATGATTTTAAAATTGCTTAACTGTTTTATCTCTGGAGGTTTTAATGTTGGTTAGTCCTTTAAATGCTGATGATGTGCTTGGCCACAGAACTGGCTTTTAGTATTGAATAATTCTTCATGTATTTTATACGTTGTATATATAATAATTTTATGTGAATAACCAATGTATATTGGAAATAAAGCTTTTGATTTGATTTGATTTTTTGATTCTACTACAGTCCATCCTTCGAACTTAAATGGATATTATGAAGCTGTATATTAATCACTAATATACATGACTGTATCTGACCAATAGAGTGTTCAAGTCCAATTCCAATTTATAAATTAAAGTCACTCAGTCACTGTAGTCTAACTCTTATCGCACAATTACCCGTACGGATACGAAACTGCTACGCTGGACCTACACAACACGTGTACCTCATGATGCAACATTCTGAAACATCTTGAGGTATAACGTATCACTATAGGTCTACTACAGTTCATAATAAACAAAAAAATAAATGGATATTGATAAATGAGTTTTCATTTCACTTAACCAAAATATATAAATTAATTCAGAGACAAATATTAGTAAATTTACCAGAATTCCCAAAGATAGAATTTTCCATAAAAAGTCCACAAACTTCGAAAATTTCCATAAAAAGAGTCCACAGATCTAGGGAAAAATTTCTCTCCCACAAGCCATTCCACGTCAGGTCATTTTTTCCACAAATTTGTGGGAAAATCCCATGAAATGGCAACACTGCATCAAATAAGCTCACCCCAATAACCCCTCGTAATTCGTACCACTCTTCTAACATTCTCTTCCATCCCTAGTGACGAATTTATCATATAGAAACGCTGATTATCTAAGTCAAATTGATGTAAAATGCAACACAACGAAAGGATATCAAAACACCGTCATTTATGACATTAGTTTACTACGAATACTTACATAAAAGGGCGATTATTTGCTGTTTATAGTTTAGATAGAGCCCTTTCCTTTTACATCTGGCACCAGCACACGTTAAAGTTGCCAGAAATGAGTAAAAGAGAAAAGCGTCCTTTTTACCCCCCCCCCCCCTCCAAGCCTAGGGTGTCCGCTAAAGCCTTTTAAAACTTTGCTTTTCAAACTTTTCTCCCCCCCCTCACCCCATTTTCCTAGATGAGCTCACAAAAGAAGAAGAAGAAGAAGAAGAAACGAGGTATTGCATCTTATAAAGATATAATAGAGAATACTTCTAAAATTCAATATGAATGACATTTGTTGCTCCAGGTTGGCATGGCAACAGTAAGGAAAGATGCCGGTTATAAACTCTTAAAATATTTAGTTCTTTTAGTCCTTTTTCTAGGTATTATTATTATTATTATTATTATTATTATTATTATTATTATTATTATTATTATTATTATTATTATTATTATTGTCATGAGCAAGTTATATATTATAGATCCAGTACCCTATATTGGATAATTATTGTACAATGGCAATTTATTATCCCAACAACCATTAAAAATCATAGGTGGGGGGGCCTCATGACGAATTGGAACCTGACTTTTATCAGCTTTTAGGCTAGTATGGATTAGATTGCTTTCGTCAGTTGGGAAGTCAAGAGTAGTGTTGATGGTTATGTCAGGTTGGTCTCTCTGTGGCTTACTTTTTTAGTGAAACATTACATAGGGAATGTTCTGTCGATTTCAGTTACACTGCCATCGCAATATGCGTGGCATTACTAAAGGTGAAACTAATGTGTCCCAGACTCATTACAATTATTTGATGGCATAGAACACAACTAGTTTTTGTATGTGCAAAGTGGTGTTGTGTGACGGGTATTACTATAGAGGCGATGCATGGTGTATAATGGCCTTGTATAGTGTGTCATGACTTGGCTTCAGTGTGATAAGAGTTGCGGTGTGGAATATGGTGTGATCTGGTGTTGTGTGGAATGCTGGTTTTTTTTTATAACTTAATTTTCTATTTGAAGTTAGCTAAAGGGAAAAAAAATACTGTAATTATTCTTGTCTGTATTGCTCGTTTATGTTCGTCTGTTTGTGTGTGCAGTGTGTACTATGTGCACATTTTTACATTGAATACGGAAACCGAGCTTCGATATACTTTAACTAAAACTACTCCTCAGCTGACGAGGCTAGTTGTGGAAGAGCAGTTCCAACCGTCTCATTAATTAATTAATTGGGATGGGATAGGATAGGTGGGGGAAGAACAGTGACGGCGTCGAGTGAACTCTCTTAGCCCTATTCAGGGTGTCATCACTGAGGAGAGGGGGATATAGGATGGGAAGGATTGGGGGGATAAGCACGAAATTTAAGGAAGTAAGAGATGAATAGAGAGGGGCAGACCCTTGTGCTAAGTTTGGTTAAATATAATTTAATTGCAGCTCAACATGACTCCTTTTAGTTATATTTTAGGAATTTATAGGGAGTTCTCGAGTTTTACTTTGTGGCATAAATAGGTTCTGGTGGATTTCCTGATAATATTGGGGAAATTCTTTTCCACCAGGGATGGTCACTATTTACTTCGTTATTTAAAGTGTTTGTTTCTTGAAGAAATTCTTGAAAGTCGATTTCCATTTTGCCCCAGGTTTTAGATGCTAGTTTAAAAATATACTTAAGTGGTTCGACTTTAAGGTTCTTATGAATCTCTTCCATTCTCTCTATGTACGGTGGAGTTTCAGAGAGAATTCTTCTTAAATTTAAATTTTGGATAGCTTGGAGTCTCAAAAGGTTATATTTTGATATGCACATTGGTATTGGGGGGTATATTAATATTGGTCTTACTAATGTTTTGTATAAGGTGACTCTATTTTTAGTTTTGAGCAGGTTAAATCTTCGTAGCTTGGTTGATACCATTTTACTCTGTATTATTCTATTATTTATATGTGGTTTTATCCCTGTTCTGTTAATAGTAAAGCCCAGGGTTTTCAGACTATTGGAGAAGTTTATTTTATTATTATTAATTATTACATCTCGTGGTCTATAAGCAGAAATAGATAAAAGTTGGAATTTGTCAATATTAGTTTTAATTTTCCATTTTTTTCTCATAGTCATTTATTCTAATTATTTCCCGTTGTGTTTTTCTTGCTAAAAATCTTTTATTATAATCAGAAATTATTTGAGTTATGTCATCAGCAAATATAATTGTTGAACATCCTAAACCTGGTTTTGTTATATTGTCGTATGACTTCCGTCATGCTGAAGCCAGTCCGTCATGCTGAAGCCAGAATCTGAAACTTGTAACAGATCTTGAGGGGTAACGGTTGGTCGAGGGCACAGAGATTTTATTACAATGTTTGTAGAAAGTGTCAAGGAAATATATGACCGGAACCGTGAGACTTAGGATCTGGCATCGAGAAGGGCAGGAAAGGCCAGGAAGTTAGCCATTTCCTAAACCGCAAGAAACATAAGCAAGTGTTTCGTACGCAGGTACATGCCCTGCAGAGATGCCCAATAACTCCTCCCCGGAAGTAGGAGGGATTCCACTTTGAACCTGGCGTTGATTAGCTGGACTAGATCTCACTGATTTCATTGGAGAATTGGATGTTAAGCCACGCCCTGCCCCTGGGGGTATTTCAAGAGCCACCCGGGGCAGAGACAGTTAGTTAGAACTTTGCCAGGGGCACGAATAGATCATAGATTGTGATAGTCATAGGGTGGGGGCATTGAGGCGTCGAAGTTGTGTTGTACTCTAGAATAAATATAAGCAAAGGATTCACTGCGTGTCCATTCTTACCTTGTACCCGTCAGGTACTAATAATTATAAGTAAATATACGTAGGAGGAAAAGCCCTACGTCAGTGGTGACGCTCGGTGGGATAATAATAAAAACCCTACGTCAGTGGTGACACTCGGTGGGATAATAATAAAATCCCTACGTCAGTGGTGGCAGTGCGGTACGGATCTTCACGAGAGGAAAAAAAAAAAAAAAAAAAAAAAAAACATACGAAGAGACAGGTGAATGCCAGTGCAGACCCGTGCAGAGAAAATAAGAATGGCAAAAGCAGAAATCCAACATCTCCCAATTCAAGAAATGAGTGACGAGGCCAAACACCGGAGAATTCTCGAACTGGAGGAGCAAGTGCGGCGCCTACAAGCACGCGCCGACGCCGCTCCGTCGAGAAGGAACTTGGCCGACGCCGACAGTGAAACCGACGCCTCAAACATCGACGAACAGCCGGCCGCTCCGAACCCCGTGGTGACACAGGGAACGCAGCAGGCCCAACCCCCACCCTGTGCCCTGGTTGTAAAGACGCCTCGAGTCAAAAATTCACTTTTATACCTCGACGGCGCAAATGTAAAAGACCGTGAATGTCCGTCCATAATTCCCGCGACCGACTTCCTGAAATACTTGGGTCTGCGGATGAGAAGTGACGAGTGCTCAAATAGAGAATATTATAAAACTTTGAAGGAACTATTTCTAAGATATTTCTTAGTAAGCCGAAGTGTGACCGGAGCATTGAGTGAAAATGCCCATTACAAGAAGTATAAGTTGCCGGATCCGACCAAGAAGACGGCGATCCGTCGATTTTACTTGAAGAGAAGGAGAACCCTCTCCTTCCTTGCCTTCTGCCATGAAGTTCTTCAGGACCACCTCCTTAAAATAGCTAAGTACTTGTGATCTGTATCCAGTGAGTAATGGGACAATTAGTAAAAGAAATTGAGGTCGGTGGACGCCGCCATTTTTATCTTGTAGTTATGCTTTGACTCAGCCAACCCGCTTATAAGGGGTGTGGCGCTTAATAAGTTGATAAAAGTAGAATTTCTGTACCCATTACTAACATGGATAATTTGTACTAATAGCTATAAGCAGTAATAAACTCCGTTTTTGTTATAATTTGAGTAATATAAAGAATTTGCGTTGGAAGTGCGTTCCATTTATTTGTATTAATGCTTAGATTGAATTTTAAGAACGCGAATGTATCGATTTTTAATTGAAAAAATTTAATGCACGTGAAATCACTGTTACAGTATATTAATTTCTTAAGTGTAAGAATTACAGTGAGTAATATACTTGAATCTGCTTTTAAGGTTTTACTTAGAACACGTGTGGTTTTCGAGAAAAGAATGCGGAAGTGACCATTCGATCTCCCAACCTCGTTATTGTAAATCTGTAGTAATTGTACTGATCCTTGATATTTTAAAGTACGTGTAGAATCATTGTTATATTAATTTCTTAAAGCGTAAGAAATCGAGTGTTAAGATTGCGCCTGTTTTCAAGGTTCTTTCTTTTTTTGTTTGTTTTTTTCTCCGGGGGAGGAATGTTTTAGCGAAAGAAAGACATAAATGACAGATCGTTCTTTTTGTGTTATGATGATGGGAAATTAATATTACGATACGTGTGTGGCATGTTTTTTCTGAAGAATAAGAAATTTCGTGATATTAGTTAGAGATGAGTTTTTTTTAATTTCACGCTATGCAGGTGAAAGTAAGAGTAAATTAGAGTAGTTTGTGCTGTCCTAGAATAGGGAAGGTTTTTCAGTGTCACCCAAACGTAGCTTCAAGGGAGTAGAATGTTTTTTGTTCGTTAGAATGGGACTTAGGACTGGTGAGGAAGTCTGTGACCGCACGGCTCAGCCGAGATTTCACCTTTACTCTTCTTCAGAGAGACCGGGAAAGGAAAACCAACATGTTGTAAATAAAAGGGACTTTCACAGACAGAAAGGAGATGATTGACTTGAAAGTGATATAGCGAATGTGATAGCGAGTGAGTATGAATGACTGGGGGTATAATGGGAGGGTTGCTCTAGGGGGTGAAATCGCGGAAAAGCACCGTTAGGAAGCATGATTGGGGAGTCTGCGAGGATCGTTCCCCTGCTCCGCCAGGTCCTTCTGCATGCCATATCAGAGTGTATTTATGGGAGGTGATGCGCTGTTGCAATATCTAGTGAGGGATATGGATGAGAAGGTAATTCTCCACCTGCCCAGATATGGTTGAAATGCCGAGTTTGTTTTATTTTTGTTTTGTCCCCTACTCCGCCATTGAGATTATTATTCGATTTCCGAGAGATTCCAAGATAGATGTTACGTGATAAAGGACGTGAATCTATGAATGATTCTTTATTTTCTTTGCTAGCTGCAGTATATACATTATTTGTCTGAAGAGATATGTTAGATTGATAAAGTAAAACTTTGCGAGTTTTAGCCATGATAATGTTTTATCAAAATTATTTTGGCTTGGTCATAAAGAAAGAGTGAGAGCTGACACGAAATGACAACAAGAAT
Organism: Halocaridina rubra; assembly: GCA_037179515.1. Classification (NCBI taxonomy): domain Eukaryota; kingdom Metazoa; phylum Arthropoda; class Malacostraca; order Decapoda; family Atyidae; genus Halocaridina; species Halocaridina rubra. Next base: position 3,917 of record JAXCGZ010024260.1, on the reverse strand, counting down.
GTTACACAGCTGTATCCCGTATTTGAGAGAGCAGATATAAGTCAAATTCGAGATAGTAAAAGAAGATATATATTTTATGTTTGAATTGTTTACGTACAACTCCGTACGAGATTTTGAAGTTTAAGCAAAATGCATTCCTTACTGTTGATAATGAAATATACTTTTTGTTTTTATTATTGCATACACAGAGATAGACTTTTTATATTCTTAGATACCCGTTTTTGTTATAGTTCTTTTTGTATTGAAGAAATCTTTAAAATCTTACTTAAAGGATTCTGAAAAGATTATCTAGAGATAGCCATGGTTAATCCCTATCATTTTCATGAATTTTAGATTACAATCGAGCTAATTAAAGATAATTGAGATTATTAGAGATTATTTGCTGAGTTTTAAAGTTAAAATTAATGACACTTAAGTCCTTTTTAAGAAGTTGTTAAGAAAAAGATATTTGTACTTTTGTTGATAGTAGTAGGGATAGTGTCACATATGATTTTAATCAGAGTGGGTGCGCTCCGACTCAACCCTCTGATTTATAGCAAGAAAAGGATTGTCATTATAGACAAGGATGTGTATGCCGTTACAGTAAAGTCCTTATCAAGATTAAACAGAAAGGAATGGATTTATGCTTCGACAGCTCTGCAGTTGTACACTAAGTTCTTTTTGCTTTTGTTTTTGTTAATGAGGGAATGAGAATAGCCGCTGACAATAAACGTAAGACTCTATCGATAGTCATTGCTAACGTTTGTGCACGTTCATTTGTTTATTTATTGTTATTATTAGAGATACTCGGCGACAATTTTTTATTTTCAGTACAAGTAAAAGACAGAGGCCCATCTCAGCTGACTTGTGAGTGGAAACCGCAACGTATTTCAAGGTCGCCCAGTCTCCCTCTCTCTCTCTCTCTCTCTCTCTCTCTCTCTCTCTCTCTCTCTCTCTCTCTCTCTCTCTCTCTCTCTCTCTCTCTCTCTCTCTCTCCCTCTCTCTCTCTCTCTTTCCTACCTTTCACTCGACTCTGAGCCTGACAGAGGCTCCGTTCAATGCTAAAAGAATGTAGCCGTCTTTGATTTTTTTGTGTGTGTTTTTTTCCAGCGAAGCTAGGCGATAATTGTGCCTACATTTTATTGCAGTCAATAGATTGTTGCATGCTGTTATTGCATAAATACTGATAAGATATCGGTAGTACCGCCATTTGCCTAAATATTTTTGCCACATGTCGCAACTGTTTAGAGAATAAATAGAACTCCCATTGACAAATTGTGGAGCCAGCAAGTTGCCACTTATGCTATATACATATACATTGATTATGACAGCAGGAATTTGAATATTAAAGGAGACTGTGTTAGAATAAGCATCACTATGAAATATAAGTATAGAACTCTGTTCTTACTTCTGAATATCAGTCTCCATTGTATATATATTGATATTTTTGATTTAGTATATTTATTTTTATTGTTTATTATTCTTATTTTTAGATCATGATTATTAGTAATGTTATTATGTTGACTGATATCGTTGCTATCTCTCAATGGCCTGTTGCTACTTATTATTTTTGAAAGGAAATCAGCAGTAACTTGATGATTTGTATCTTTTATCTGAATTCATACTTGATGTTACTGTAGCCACCGCTAATAAGAATGTTTCTTTAGTGGCTTTTCTCAGCATTTAATGATTATTCTTTTTGACATTTATAGTAGAGTAATGCTATGTAGCAGTTGCTAAGTCCTAAGTATCTTGGAATAATAATCTAGTTGTGTAGACACATACCTTCCATTACCACCCTATTCCTAGGCAGCCCCGACCTGCAAGTTCTAAAAGTCTTTAGATTTTGTCCGTCAGACAAGTCCCTAGTGCCCATTGAATAGAGATTGCAATCACTTGCAGTTGCAGGGGAGGCAAAGTATAGCCTCGATTACCAACGTATGGCCATTGTTGGTACCCTGAAGTCATAGGGAACCTTTCTTACAACTGTAGTAGTGACAGAGGTTCAAATTTTCATCCCGAGATCTACTTCGAAGGTACGTGTGAGGGCCGTACAGGAAGAGAATCGCTGTGACGTTGCAGGTCTCCTGCGTGGTGGTCTTAGTCAAGATCGGCCGAGGGCGGGACGAGGAAGCCGGGCTGGAAGGATTAGCGGGATGGGCCCAGTCCTTGTCCTTTTTGTTTTGCCTAACCGAGTAACGGAGATATGGCAACAAACCTGGGCCTGCAGCAAGGACGGCGGGGGAGTGAAAACGAAAGAATCCCCGAGGGAAACCGTGGAATCGCACCTAGCAAGAATTCATGAGCAAGGGACAGAGAAAACGAAAGTCGTCCTAGACAGAGAAAACGAAAGTCGTCCTAGACAGAGAAATTAAAAGTCGTCCTAGACAGAGAAATTAAAAGTCGTCCTAGACAGAGAAAACGAAAGTCGTCCTAGACAGAGAAAACGAAAGTCGTCCTAGACAGAGAAATTAAAAGTCGTCCTAGACAGAGAAATTAAAAGTCGTCCTAGACAGAGAAAACGGAAGTCGTCCTAGACAGAGAAAACGAAAGTCGTCCTAGGCAGAGAAATTAAAAGTCGTCCTATCCATTGGTCTCTGAATAGTAATATAATATGAAAGTAAAACATGTTCTGTTTCAGGAGTAGTTTTTAAGGTTTAATTTTAAGACAAATCAATGCCTCTAATAATGATAGGAATAGAATTTATGAAGGTAAGGTCTCTTATAGAAATTACTGTTGATGTTATGGTCTATTGCATTTTACATGTTTATACATGCTAATACTCTACTTAATTGTTTGCTAATGTTCTAAATGAGTCATAATTCTACTGTAATTAACTCAATTTTGTCTTTTAAAGAAACGAGAGAAGTAGATGAATTAATGTTTTGATTTAAACTGACTTTTTGATCTTAATTAATGTTTAATATTAGTTTCACACTGGAATTATGTTGTTTAAATATAAGAAAATGTTTGTATTACAGATTTCCAACAAGGAAATAGACCCTGCATGCTCTAGTTGTCTGTAAAAGTACTCTATATATGTTATGTTTGTGCAATTTGTATAGGAATTCTTAGAAAATAGCTTAAATAATTCGGCCCCATTTCTATTGTAAACTAATGTTAGCTAGGATATGTCCAAGAGCTCCAGGAAAATTAGCCCATGCTTCGACTGAAATAAGAGATATTTCAGTTTTGGTTGGGAGGGATGTCGTATGACTTCCGTCATGCTGAAGCCAGTCCGTCATGCTGAAGCCAGAATCTGAAACTTGTAACAGATCTTGAGGGGTAACGGTTGGTCGAGGGCACAGAGATTTTATTACAATGTTTGTAGAAAGTGTCAAGGAAATATATGACCGGAACCGTGAGACTTAGGATCTGGCATCGAGAAGGGCAGGAAAGGCCAGGAAGTTAGCCATTTCTTAAACCGCAAGAAACATAAGCAAGTGTTTCGTACGCAGGTACATGCCCTGCAGAGATGCCCAATAACTCCTCCCCGGAAGTAGGAGGGATTCCACTTTGAACCTGGCGTTGATTAGCTGGACTAGATCTCACTGATTTCATTGGAGAATTGGATGTTAAGCCACGCCCTGCCCCTGGGGGTATTTCAAGAGCCACCCGGGGCAGAGACAGTTAGTTAGAACTTTGCCAGGGGCACGAATAGATCATAGATTGTGATAGTCATAGGGTGGGGGCATTGAGGCGTCGAAGTTGTGTTGTACTCTAGAATAAATATAAGCAAAGGATTCACTGCGTGTCCATTCTTACCTTGTACCCGTCAGGTACTAATAATTATAAGTAAATATACGTAGGAGGAAAAGCCCTACGTCAGTGGTGACGCTCGGTGGGATAATAATAAAAACCCTACGTCAGTGGTGACACTCGGTGGGATAATAATAAAATCCCTACGTCAATATCTCTCGTGAATATAGCATAGAGA
>JAXCGZ010024259.1:0-10185 GCA_037179515.1 Halocaridina rubra | reverse complement strand
ATGCTCCATTCCCCCTTGTAAGGGGGGTGGCCGAGCCAAGAAACTCGCATTCACAACGATCCACAAGGAGAGAGGCAGAGAGAGACTATGAGAGGGACATCACCAGGACGGCTAAAGAAAATCCCAAGCTTTTCCACAGCTTTATCAGAGGAAAACTGAAGGTAAAAGAACAGGTTTTAAAGCTAAAGAGAGCGGATGGAAGCATCACTGAGACGGATGAAGAGATCTGCAAAGAACTGAACAAGGAGTTTCAGTCAGTATTTACAGTAGAAAATACCCCACCCCCTCAGATTGCAGTGATAGAAGCTCAAGGGCCGGTATTAGAGAACATCAACCTTACAGCCACAAAGGTATGCAAAGCGCTGATGGATTTAGATGTTCATAAAGCTACAGGTCCTGATGACATATCCCCTCATGTGCTTAAAAAATGCACAAACTCAATATCAGTGGCAATAAGTATCATATTTAAAAAGTCACTGGAGTCAGGGGAGATTCCAAGATGCTGGAAACAAGCAAATGTGACACCCATCTTCAAAAAGGGAAGGAGGGATACGGCTCTGAACTATAGACCAGTTTCCTTGACCAGCATAGTTTGCAAAGTTATGGAGAAACTACTAAGGAAACATATCTCTCTTCACTTGGAATCCTTCAACTTTTTGGCAGTGAGGCAACATGGCTTCAGAGAAGGTAGATCAACAGTAACAAACTTATTAGAATTTTATGATGAGGTAAGCCAAATCTTACAGGAAAGAGAGGGCTGGGCAGATTGCATATTCCTAGACTTCCAGAAAGCGTTTGACACTGTTCCACATGGGAGACTTATTAGGAAGCTGCAATCAATGGCTAGAATAGGTAAAAAAGTTTTGGAATGGATAAAAACTTACTTAGAAGGAAGGGAACAGAGGGTTAGAGTAAGACACTCAGTGTCTGAATGGAGAAGAGTTAGTAGTGGAGTTCCACAGGGTTCAGTTTTAGGGCCACTTTTGTTCCTTGTATATGTAAATGACCTACCAGAGTCTGTAAATTCATTCATGAATATGTTTGCAGATGATGCAAAGATTGTGAAGAAAGTAAAAAACGAGAACAATGGTAGAGAACTTCAGGAGGATCTAAATAATCTGCATGAGTGGTCAGAAAAGTGGCTAATGAAATTCAATACTTCAAAATGTAAGGTAATGAGAATGGGTACAAGTGCAAGAAGGCCCAAGCTTGACTACTCGGTGGCTGGAGTACAACTTCAAGAGACAGAAAATGAGAGAGATCTAGGAGTAAACATACTGGCAGATTTGTCTCCAGACATACATATAAATGGCATAGTAAGGGCAGCATATGCATTCTTATCAAATGTAAGGGTAGCCTTCAGGCACATGGACAAGGAAATGTTCAGAAATATTTATGTAACCTATGTGAGGCCAAAGCTCGAATATGCAGCCCCCTTTTGGAATCCGCACTTGAAAAAGCACATAGCTAAGCTTGAAAAAGTTCAAAGACATGCCACGAAACTGGTGCCAGAAATACGTAATCTCAGTTATGATGAGAGGCTGAGGGAATTAGACTTACCATCACTCGAAGCTAGAAGATTGAGGGGGGATGTGGTGACAGTCTTTAAATTCCTTCATGGCTATGACAGAGTGGATAGGGAGGGATATTTTGATATGGCAGGCTCTAGAACAAGAGGTCATAGTTTGGAGCTTCGTAAGAAAACTTCTTTGCAGGATATAAGGAAATACTTTTTCAGTGTAAGAGTAGTTGATAATTGGAATTGGCTAAGCGAGGAGGTAGTTAATGCTATATCAATCCATAGTTTTAAGGACAGGTATGATAAGGATGACTAAGTATAAAATGGAACCGATGAGGAGACGGGAAGATACGAGCTTTGGGCTCTTTCCCGTAAACACAATTAGGTAATCACAAATAGGTAATCACACACACGCTACAGGTCCTGATGACATATCCCCTCATGTGCTTAAAAAATGCGCAAACACAATATCAGTGGCACTAAGTATCATCATATTTAAGGAGTCACTGGAGTCGGGGGAGATTCCAAGATGCTGGAAACAAGCAAATGTGATACCTATCTTCAAAAAGGGAAGGAGGGATACGGCTCTGAACTATAGACCAGTTTCCTTGACCAGCATGGTTTGCAAAGTTATGGAGAAACTACTAAGGAAACATATCTCTCTTCACTTGGAATCCTTCAACTTTTTGTCAGTGAGGCAACATGGCTTCAGAGAAGGTAGATCAACAGTAACAAACTTATTAGAATTTTATGATGAGGTAAGCCAAATCTTACAGGAAAGAGAGGGCTGGGCAGATTGCATATTCCTAGATTTCCAGAAAGCGTTTGACACTGTTCCACATGGGAGACTTATTAGGAAGCTGCAATCAATGGCTAGAATAGGTTGAAATGTTTTGGAATGGATAAAAACTTACTTAGAAGGAAGGGAACAGAGGGTTAGAGTAAGACACTCAGTGTCTGAATGGAGAAGAGTTAGTAGTGGAATTCCACAGGGTTCAGTTTTAGGGCCACTTTTGTTCCTTGTATATGTAAATGACCTACCAGAGTCTGTAAATTCATTCATGAATATGTTTGCAGATGATGCAAAGATTGTGAAGAAAGTAAAAAACGAGAACAATGGTAGAGAACTTCAGGAGGATCTAAATAATCTGCATGAGTGGTCAGAAAAGTGGCTAATGAAATTCAATACTTCAAAATGTAAGGTAATGAGAATGGGTACAAGTGCAAGAAGGCCCAAGCTTGACTACTCGGTGGCTGGAGTACAACTTCAAGAGAGAAAATGAGAGAGATCTAGGAGTAAACATACTGGCAGATTTGTCTCCAGACATACATATAAATGGCATAGTAAGGGCAGCATATGCATTCTTATCAAATGTAAGGGTAGCCTTCAGGCACATGGACAAGGAAATGTTCAGAAATATTTATGTAACCTATGTGAGGCCAAAGCTCGAATATGCAGCCCCCTTTTGGAATCCGCACTTGAAAAAGCACATAGCTAAGCTTGAAAAAGTTCAAAGACATGCCACGAAACTGGTGCCAGAAATACGTATTCTCAGTTATGATGAGAGGCTGAGGGAATTAGACTTACCATCACTCGAAGCTAGAAGATTGAGGGGGGATGTGGTGACAGTCTTTAAATTCCTTCATGGCTATGACAGAGTGGATAGGGAGGGATATTTTGATATGGCAGGCTCTAGAACAAGAGGTCATAGTTTGGAGCTTCGTAAGAAAACTTCTTTGCAGGATATAAGGAAATACTTTTTCAGTGTAAGAGTAGTTGATAATTGGAATTGGCTAAGCGAGGAGATAGTTAATGCTATCTCAATCCATAGTTTTAAGGACAGGTATGATAAGGATGACTAAGTATAAAATGGAACCGATGAGGAGACGGGAAGATACGAGCTTTGGGCTCTTTCCCGTAAACACAATTAGGTAATCACAAATAGGTAATCACACACACGCTACAGGTCCTGATGACATATCCCCTCATGTGCTTAAAAAATGCGCAAACACAATATCAGTGGCACTAAGTATCATCATATTTAAGGAGTCACTGGAGTCGGGGGAGATTCCAAGATGCTGGAAACAAGCAAATGTGATACCTATCTTCAAAAAGGGAAGGAGGGATACGGCTCTGAACTATAGACCAGTTTCCTTGACCAGCATGGTTTGCAAAGTTATGGAGAAACTACTAAGGAAACATATCTCTCTTCACTTGGAATCCTTCAACTTTTTGTCAGTGAGGCAACATGGCTTCAGAGAAGGTAGATCAACAGTAACAAACTTATTAGAATTTTATGATGAAGTAAGCCAAATCTTACAGGAAAGAGAGGGCTGGGCAGATTGCATATTCCTAGATTTCCAGAAAGCGTTTGACACTGTTCCACATGGGAGACTTATTAGGAAGCTGCAATCAATGGCTAGAATAGGTGGAAATGTTTTGGAATGGATAAAAACTTACTTAGAAGGAAGGGAACAGAGGGTTAGAGTAAGACACCCAGTGTGTGAATGGAGAAGAGTTAGTAGTGGAGTTCCACAGGGTTCAGTTTTAGGGCCACTTTTGTTCCTTGTATATGTAAATGACCTACCAGAGTCTGTAAATTCATTCATGAATATGTTTGCAGATGATGCAAAGATTGTGAAGAAAGTAAAAAACGAGAACAATGGTAGAGAACTTCAGGAGGATCTAAATAATCTGCATGAGTGGTCAGAAAAGTGGCTAATGAAATTCAATACTTCAAAATGTAAGGTAATGAGAATGGGTACAAGTGCAAGAAGGCCCAAGCTTGACTACTCAGTGGCTGGAGTACAACTTCAAGAGACAGAAAATGAGAGAGATCTAGGAGTAAACATACTGGCAGATTTGTCTCCAGAAATACATATAAATGGCATAGTAAGGGCAGCATATGCATTCTTATCAAATGTAAGGGTAGCCTTCAGGCACATGGACAAGGAAATGTTCAGAAATATTTATGTAACCTATGTGAGGCCAAAGCTCGAATATGCAGCCCCCTTTTGGAATCCGCACTTGAAAAAGCACATAGCTAAGCTTGAAAAAGTTCAAAGACATGCCACGAAACTGGTGCCAGAAATACGTATTCTCAGTTATGATGAGAGGCTGAGGGAATTAGACTTACCATCACTCGAAGCTAGAAGATTGAGGGGGGATGTGGTGACAGTCTTTAAATTCCTTCATGGCTATGACAGAGTGGATAGGGAGGGATATTTTGATATGGCAGGCTCTAGAACAAGAGGTCATAGTTTGGAGCTTCGTAAGAAAACTTCTTTGCAGGATATAAGGAAATACTTTTTCAGTGTAAGAGTAGTTGATAATTGGAATTGGCTAAGCGAGGAGGTAGTTAATGCTATCTCAATTCATAGTTTTAAGGACAGGTATGATAAGGATGACTAAGTATAAAATGGAACCGATGAGGAGACGGGAAGATACGAGCTTTGGGCTCTTTCCCGTAAACACAATTAGGTAATCACAAATAGGTAATCACACACACGCTACAGGTCCTGATGACATATCCCCTCATGTGCTTAAAAAATGCGCAAACACAATATCAGTGGCACTAAGTATCATCATATTTAAGGAGTCACTGGAGTCGGGGGAGATTCCAAGATGCTGGAAACAAGCAAATGTGATACCTATCTTCAAAAAGGGAAGGAGGGATATGGCTCTGAACTATAGACCAGTTTCCTTGACCAGCATGGTTTGCAAAGTTATGGAGAAACTACTAAGGAAGCATATCTCTCTTCACTTGGAATCCTTCAACTTTTTGTCAGTGAGGCAACATGGCTTCAGAGAAGGTAGATCAACAGTAACAAACTTATTAGAATTTTATGATGAGGTAAGCCAAATCTTACAGGAAAGAGAGGGCTGGGCAGATTGCATATTCCTAGATTTCCAGAAAGCGTTTGACACTGTTCCACATGGGAGACTTATTAGGAAGCTGCAATCAATGGCTAGAATAGGTGGAAATGTTTTGGAATGGATAAAAACTTACTTAGAAGGAAGGGAACAGAGGGTTAGAGTAAGACACTCAGTGTGTGAATGGAGAAGAGTTAGTAGTGGAGTTCCACAGGGTTCAGTTTTAGGGCCACTTTTGTTCCTTGTATATGTAAATGACCTACCAGAGTCTGTAAATTCATTCATGAATATGTTTGCAGATGATGCAAAGATTGTGAAGAAAGTAAAAAACGAGAACAATGGTAGAGGACTTCAGGAGGATCTAAATAATCTGCATGAGTGGTCAGAAAAGTGGCTAATGAAATTCAATACTTCAAAATGTAAGGTAATGAGAATGGGTACAAGTGCAAGAAGGCCCAAGCTTGACTACTCAGTGGCTGGAGTACAACTTCAAGAGACAGAAAATGAGAGAGATCTAGGAGTAAACATACTAGCAGATTTGTCTCCAGAAATACATATAAATGGAATAGTAAGGGCAGCATATGCATTCTTATCAAATGTAAGGGTAGCCTTCAGGCACATGGACAAGGAAATGTTCAGAAATATTTATGTAACCTATGTGAGGCCAAAGCTCGAATATGCAGCCCCCTTTTGGAATCCGCACTTGAAAAAGCACATAGCTAAGCTTGAAAAAGTTCAAAGACATGCCACGAAACTGGTGCCAGAAATACGCAATCTCAGTTATGATGAGAGGCTGAGGGAATTAGACTTACCATCACTCGAAGCTAGAAGATTGAGGGGGGATATGGTGACAGTCTTTAAATTCCTTCATGGTTATGATAGAGTGGATAGGGATCGATATTTTGATATGGCTGGCTCTAGAACTAGAGGTCATAGTTTGAAGCTTCGTAAGAAAACTTCTTTGCAGGATGTAAGAAAATACTTTTTCACTGTAAGAGTAGTTGATAATTGGAATTGGCTAAGCGAGGAGGTAGTTAATGCTATCTCAATCCATAGTTTTAAGGACAGGTATAATAAGTATCACTAAGTCTAAAATGGAACCGATGAGGAGACGGGAAGATACGAGCTTTGGGCTCTTTCCCGTAAACACAATTAGGCAATCAAAACTGTTCCACATGGGAGACTTATTAGGAAGCTGCAATCAATGGCTAGAATAAGTGGAAATGTTTTGGAATGGATAAAAACTTACTTAGAAGGAAGGGAACAGAGGGTTAGAGTAAGACACTCAGTGTGTGAATGGAGAAGAGTTAGTAGTGGAGTTCCACAGGGTTCAGTTTTAGGGCCACTTTTGTTCCTTGTATATGTAAATGACCTACCAGAGTCTGTAAATTCATTCATGAATATGTTTGCAGATGATGCAAAGATTGTGAAGAAAGTAAAAAACGAGAACAATGGTAGAGAACTTCAGGAGGATCTAAATAATCTGCATGAGTGGTCAGAAAAGTGGCTAATGAAATTCAATACTTCAAAATGTAAGGTAATGAGAATGGGTAGAAGTGCAAGAAGGCCCAAGCTTGACTATTCGGTGGCTGGAGTACAACTTCAAGAGACAGAAAATGAGAGAGATCTAGGAGTAAACATACTGGCAGATTTGTCTCCAGAAATACATATAAATGGCATAGTAAGGGCAGCATATGCTTTCTTATCAAATGTAAGGGTAGCCTTCAGGCACATGGACAAGGAAATGTTCAGAAATATTTATGTAACCTATGTGAGGCCAAAACTCGAATATGCAGCCCCCTTTTGGAATCCGCACATGAAAAAGCACATAGCTAAGCTTGAAAAAGTTCAAAGACATGCCACGAAACTGGTGCCAGAAATACGCAATCTCAGTTATGATGAGAGGCTGAGGGAATTAGACTTACCATCACTCGAAGCTAGAAGAGTGAGGGGGGATATGGTGACAGTCTTTAAATTCCTTCATGGTTATGATAGAGTGGATAAGGATCGATATTTTGATATCACCGGCTCTAGAACTAGAGGTCATAGCTTGAAGCTTCGTAAGAAAACTTCTTTGCAGGATGTAAGGAAATACTTTTTCAGTGTAAGAGTAGTTGATAATTGGAATTGGCTTAGCGAAGAGGTAGTTAATGCTATCTCAATCCATAGTTTTAAGGACAGGTATGATAAGTATCACTAAGTCTAAAATGGAACCGATGAAGAGACGGGAAGATACGAGCTTTGGGCTCTTTCCCGTAAACACAATTAGGTCATCACAATTAGGTAATCACACACCTTAACCACTCCTCTTAGCTCCTTGGGGATAAAGGGTTGCCACGTCCCCCCCCGTCCACCATGCTTGGGTCACCCACAAGGTAGGTGGTCAAGAATGGTCTACAATGAGGCGCGAAAGCAGCAGCTGGTTTACCCCAAACGCTTCATAATCACATAGCAACTCCCCTCACACCCATCCACCACAGTTCACTAAGCTAGCAGGTGCACGAGAAATTCCTTTGCACAATTTCCTCCACTCATTCCTATCTCTTGCACGCACTTACCTGTTCCACTGACAAATTCCACGTGCATTCAGTGTTCTTTTCAAGGCATACATCTATCTCATTCTAGGTCTCCCTCTTGACCTAACTCCAGTCACTTCTGCACTCCACACTCTTCACTATTCGTTCATCACTCCTCCTCTCCATGTGTCCAAACCATCTCAACATACTCTGATCTAATATATCTGACAGCTTCATTCCAACACCCATTCTCTGCCTGACATCCTCATTTCTTAATCTATCTATTCTAGATACACCAATCATATCTCTCAAACACCTCTATTATTAGGAAGCTGCAATCAATGGCTAGAATAGGTGGGAATGGTTTGGAATGGAAAAAAACTTACTTAGAAGGAAGGGAACAGAGGGTTAGAGTAAGACACTCAGTGTCTGAATGGAGAAGAGTTAGTAGTGGAGTTCCACAGGGTTCAGTTTTAGGGCCACTTTTGTTCCTTGTATATGTAAATGACCTACCAGAGTCTGTAAATTCATTCATGAATATGTTTGCAGATGATGCAAAGATTGTGAAGAAAGTAAAAAACGAGAACAATGGTAGAGAACTTCAGGAGGATCTAAATAATCTGCATGAGTGGTCAGAAAAGTGGCTAATGAAATTCAATACTTCAAAATGTAAGGTAATGAGAATGGGTAGAAGTGCAAGAAGGCCCAAGCTTGACTACTCGGTGGCTTGAGTACAACTTCAAGAGACAGAAAATGAGAGAGATCTAGGAGTAAACATACTGGCAGATTTGTCTCCAGAAATACATATAAATGGCATAGTAAGGGCAGCATATGCATTCTTATCAAATGTAAGGGTAGCCTTCAGGCACATGGACAAGGAAATGTTCAGAAATATTTATGTAACCTATGTGAGGCCAAAGCTCGAATATGCAGCCCCCTTTTGGAATCCGCACTTGAAAAAGCACATAGCTAAGCTTGAAAAAGTTCAAAGACATGCCACGAAACTGGTGCCAGAAATACGCAATCTCAGTTATGATGAGAGGCTGAGGGAATTAGACTTACCATCACTCGAAGCTAGAAGAGTGAGGGGGGGATATGGTGACAGTCTTTAAATTCCTTCATGGTTATGATAGAGTGGATAGGGATCGATATTTTGATATGGTTGGCTCTAGAACTAGAGGTCATAGTTTGAAGCTTCGTAAGAAAACTTCTTTGCAGGATGTAAGGAAATACTTTTTCAGTGTAAGAGTAGTTGATAATTGGAATTGGCTAAGCGAGGAGGTAGTTAATGCTATCTCAATCTATAGTTTTAAGGACAGGTATGATAAGTATCACTAAGTATAAAATGGAACCGATGAGGAGACGGGAAGATACGAGCTTTGGGCTCTTTCCCGTAAGCACAATTAGGTAATCACAATTAGGTAATCACATTCAACTTGTTCCTTTCATTCTCTCTTGCATTCCAAGTCTCTGCTCCATACAATGCTATCTGCACAATCACACCTTCGTATATCCTTCTTTTTGCATTCATTCCCAAACATCTATTTCTCATTTCACTTTTCAACCCACCTAGACATTTACTAGCTTCCCTCACTCTGTAATTTAACTCTACATCCACTCGTAAACTCCTTGATACATGTAACCCCAGCTACTTAAAACTCTCAACTTCTTCAAGCAAGTCTCATTTCACTTCTACATTCAATCGCCAACATTAACGCTCCTCTTGTATCTCATGACTTTACTTTTACCAAAATTCACCCTCAACTTCCTTTTTTCACACACAGTAATAAAATCAGTCACCAAATTATTAAATTCATTTTCAGTATCAGCCACCAGAACAGTATCATCCGCAAATAGCAACTGACTCAATTTCCTCAACCTTCCATCCTCACCCACTAGTCTCTAGTCTCTGTCTAATACTCTTTCATTTACTTCCCTTACCATTCCATCCATATAGACATTAAACAACCATGGAGATATTACACAACCTTGACGTAACCCAACATTCACCTCAAACCAATCACTCATACCATTCCCAACTCTCATGTATGCTCTACTATTCATGTAAAATCTCTTCACACCATTCAACAAACTTCCACTTATAACAAACAGTAGCAACACCCTCCATAACCCCTCTCTATCTACCCTGTCATACTCATTCTATAAATCCATAAAGGCCCAAAAAGTTTCTTGACCTCTCTCCAAGAATTTCTCACACACCTGTCTTATTGTAAACACCTGGTCCACACCTCCTCTTCCTCTCCTGAACCCACACT
>JAXCGZ010024258.1:0-10228 GCA_037179515.1 Halocaridina rubra | reverse complement strand
TATAGTTCTATAATTGCTGTTTATCATTTTAAATTTTTTAAAAGCTTGTAAGTAAACGTTTGCAGCATCATGAATCTTGTAGAAAAAGCAGGCTCTGGAGAAATGGATATTGATGACATGCAGTAGATTTTAGTACAGATGCTCCCCTACTTACGAACAACTAAGTCACGAACTTTCACAGATACAAACCAAAACCTAATCATTACCTACCCATGTATTAATGTGTGTATTACTGTACTGTATTGTATTAACATTCATTAATACTGTAAACTTTGCTTTACTTAGTAGTTAAGTGTCTTTAGCCTAAGCACTACAGTACTGCATATGTAATTTCTGTACATAACTTTTTTTTACCTAAGTACAACTTACGAACAAGTCTACTTACACACGGACTTCTGGAACCTAACTCGTTCTTAAGTTGAGGAGTATCTGTATGTCACTTTAGAAAACTATTCAGAAAAAGGCAAGCTGTATTAAGATCCAAAATATTTTAAGCCAGGAAATAGCGAGAAGCAAGTCTCTCTGTGGTATTAGTATAAAAGTCCGTGGGTCCAGAATTTGAAGTTTTCTTTATTTTTTTTTACACATCAGAACTGTAGGTTGGTCTAAGATTGTTCCAGCATGGATCCCACACATATAATTGTGTAAGTTGGTGAACCTGCTGACTTGACAGTGATTACAAGATAAGTATATTTTATTTAATGATTCTTTGGTACATTTAGAAGTGACGTCTGTAATTTTGCATTGTTTATTCTTTTTAAAGGTATGAGAGAACCAACGCAGATTACATTGAGAAACTTCCAAAAGGAATGCACAGCACAAAGGGCATTGGTCGTACTCACCCTGATCCTGCTCAGACCATCAAACTCGAGGATGGTGTTGAAGTTCCTCTTGGGAAAGGAACTGCGTCTGGAGTTGGTAGAACATCTTTACTCTATAATGAGTATATTGTTTATGATGTTGCTCAAATCAACATCAAGTACCTGTTGAGACTTGATTTTAAATATAGATATTGAATGGCTATTATTCATATTATGATCTTAGAAGTATGGACGAGTTTTCCTTCATATTCCTTTATCTGCTCTGAATAGAATTTTAGAATTTATGGGCTAATCATAAAATGTATGATTGGAAACATTACAAAAATTTGAAGACTTATTAAGTATGATGAATGATGGGTGAGCATGTATTCTTCAGGAGTAGTAATAATTTTTTTAAAATTTGAAAATTTTTCTTGTAAGCATATCTAAATTGTTGCTGGTCGTGTTCACTGGATACTTGCATGTTATTAATAGAACTGTTTAGATAAAAGGACTGCTGTTTTATTTGTTAACTCTCATTATTTTTAAGAATTATTTGTTTCAGTATCTTAAACAGATTTTGCTCAAAATTTTCAAAGAATTGTAGTTTATATACTGGATCGTTTTCACATTATATGCTGTGTTTAAAAATATATTTCACACATGCAATAAATTCTTTGAAGTATTCACTCATTTGATTCAGTCAGTAACATGATGTTATATGACACAGTACTCTTGATTTAGCCATGAGACTGTGTTGCTGTAGTGGTTAGAGCTCTCAACTCTGGAAGTGACAAACCCATGTTTAAACCCATCATGGGATTTTATGAAGGGCCTGTCCACCTCATGTGAATGGGGATTAATATGTGACACAAAACGGCAAACAAGAAATACAGCTTTGTTTCATTCACATAAAAAGCTTTTTCTTTAGTTTGATGCATCCAGTGGTTGATTTTTTTTTTTTTTTTTTTTTTTTGTAAATAAGAGCTGTCACAGTTTCTCAAGAAAATAGTAAATACGAAATAGAATGGTCATATCTCTTACATGTGATGAATGCAAGCATATGGCCAACATAATATATAAGGTTCCACATTCCATATGTTGAGAACTCAACTGCCTAAAGTTTGGTATAGAAAGTTTAGCTTAATTACTATATAAAACAATGATATATTGTTACTTAGTTCAACAAATGTTTCTAATATTGAAGTGTAATATTTACCGTTGTCAGTATATAAATGACTTAATTTAGAAAATTGTAATTTTGGTTTCTTATTCACTTTATTTAGTTATCAGATTTCCCCCATATTTTCAAGGATGTCATCTTTTTCTGTAGGTAATTAAAATGTTGAGCTATTACATGCTAGTTTTTTATTGTCATCAAGAATACTGACTTTCTCTTGTGAAGGAAGCTCCCAGAATGTTTTTGTTCAGTACCCACTAATTTTATTCCTAGAAATCTGTAGCTGTAAAGAATAAAAGCCTTCAATTTTGCAGAGCTCTTATTGATGAATGTAATTCAAAAGAATAATATAAGCTGTTGTGCATTATCATTTCTTTTCCAAATAACCTTTAGTACACATCATTGCCTTCGCTGCCATAGAATTTAGCATTGTATATGGTATTTTCAGTGTGTACCACAAAGATCAGTGCAAGGCAGATAATTTCTCGTACATCAACATCTCTGAGATAAACAGAGTATTTTCCATTGGTACCTGACCAGCTCAGAAATATCTTCTGGTGCAGGAGACAGATTTGTAGATATTTCATGAGTGGATCATTTTCCTTATAGTAACCTTACTCAAAGGCATCAAATGGCTCATGCTGAGAGGGATGTTTTCATCAAGAGCAGGAATTCCCGGAAGGAAGATGTTTCTCTGGAAGATGAGTACAAAACAGATATCACCTTGGCTGTGGTATACTTGTAATAGAGACACCATTAGGACAGTATACATAGCAAACAAACTTTGTCAGAATGTTTTTTGTTGCCATGATCAGGTCACATGAAGGTGGTAGTGTCATCGGAGCTACAACGTCATCACTCTCAGCTTTTAAGTACTGCAGATAACATGGATATTCTTAAGAATCTTATATTGTCAGTCCCAGTACATATATATAACATCAAGAGTTACTTTTTCTGGTCCAATGCTTCCCTGATTAGTCTTATTTCAGTTACTTCCGAAACCATCAATAGAGACTATCTTTTGTATGAGATTTTTAGCTTTCAACTGTCAGATTTCTATTGGGACAGAAATCACAAGCTGTTCATCTGGTCCATCATGTGATATTTTTTTAGTTATCATTATCATCAATGTATCACTCGTGTGTGACTGTTATCTTAAAAAAGCAAGGTTTTTTGTCTTTGCTTCTGGCATTACCTGCTGCTGATGTGATGACAAATTTCTCTGATTATCTGTGAAACTAATGAGTTGTTTCTGCCAGATAATGTATAAGATCAAACTTTGTTATTTTGAAGTATTTCTTGGATTGTGTTCATCTGGTCTCAGCAATATCAGAGCTGCATTGTTGGAATGGATATCTCTTGATTACATGGACAGATATTTGTTTGTTACATGACTTAATGGGCATGTGATAAGGTTTAACTGACATATCCTTTGTCTCACTAAGCTTCAAGTCAGAAGTTATTGCTTCTCTGGTATTATCAGACATTTGATAAGCCGCGGTTATTGTTCCATGGGTAGTGTGTTTTCCGTCAACTGTGTCCTCTGCAGTATCAGTAGTGTTGACGACAAAGAACAGATATGCAACTTTATAGAGGATAAGTAAAACATGCAACCCATAGAATGCCTGGGTGTTTTCATCTACAGCATTTACAACATCTTACTTGTAATACCAAGACATGTTTATGTGATATATAGTCAATCTGTGCCTGAAGCTTTCAAGCAATTGCTAGTACACTCACCTCTTAGAACAACACGAGGATAGGTTCTCAGAAGAGACGTGTAATGTAAAATTCGTGTAATGTAACCAATCATTTACCATAAGAAACAATGATAATAGGTATACAGTATATACATTCCACAACCGTACATAAAGACACTATGCCAAAGATATAAGATAAGTAAAATATATTTTATAAGTACATAGCAAAGCAGAAAGACCTGTTGTTATTTATATTAGCATGCAAATAGTGTAGAGTATAAAAGATGTACAGATTTACAAATAAATACTGTGCAGCAAAAAAAATTAACAAACCCTTATCTGCAAACGTAAATAAAGATGATGTTAGCCGTAGGAGAAGGAAGAGGAGGCTTAAGCAGTAGGAGAGAGTGGAGAAGAGGAGGAGGAAGGGGGAGAGCAAACCACTGGTTGTTGTTGGGGTTAATGCTGGGTGAAGAGTGACTGAAGAACATGGCAGCATTGTGGGAAACTGCCTCAGAGGCGGTCACTTAGTTACTAGCAATAATTTTCGCTTTATCTCGCGCTCACGCGTGTAGCTCGCACATTTTGCATTTTTTACTATTATTTTTTGGAGGCTTTATTCCAATTTCGCGTATTATAGCAGCCCGTAAAAAGCGAGTTTAGTGTATCTTGTAGCATGCTGAGCACTTAGTAGGTTGGCCTACAGCACCATCTACCTGTTGCAATACTACAACTGAAGGTATTTTGAGCTTAACTAGGACTAGCCATAACAACTCCAGGTTAAGGCTTCCTTCAAGCAGGGTTTTTCCGTATGTCTACATCTACACCAAGTATTTTGGTGTATTCGTATCCCGTTACATTTGACAAGTCACACCACTCCCCATCTCTGTTTCTCTATGCTTTCATCTCCACTACATTCATGGAAGGTTCACAACTCATGGCTCCCAGTACCCAGCATAGTGGGATGCTAAGAATCTCCGGAGATCTTGTTGACTGCACTATTGGCATGAGGTTAGACATGCTTGGTGGTGTTATTGGTTCAGCCCATAACCTTGCATCTCCTGATAGATCTGCTTCTTTCTCTATACATTTTTCTAACATCCGTGGTCTTAACTCTTAAGCTTTCGTCTTTAAAACAGCACTTGGGTACATCCCTCCTTAACCCCCACCCTCTTCCGAAAACCCAGATGTCTAGCCATGCACCCCCTGACTCTTATCAAGTCTCTCACTATAACCTGTATATTCTTTTCCATTCCAAAGGTAGGGTCTAAGCCAACTGTATCACTAATACTCCTATTGCAATGCACATGGACATTGAATCTCCATTCTTTGATGTTCTCTGGCAGCAGATCTATCTTTTCACTACCACTATATTTCTTTGCTTCTGCTACTGCTCTCCTAACTTCACTGTCTTTGTGTCCTTCTTTGAATATCTATCCTTTTGCCCACATGCTAAAGTTTTCTACATTGGAGACTTCAATGTACACCACAGTGAGTGGCTTTATTCATCTCACACTGATTTGGAAGGAAATTAGTTCCTTGGTTTCTCTGCCACTCAAGATCTGGAGCAGATTATCAAACATCCTACTTTGTCCCGATCATCATGACCATTCTGTTAGAACTCTTGACTTATAATTTACTTTCCATCCTACACACTATTCATATTCTGTACTTCCCCCTCTTGGTATTGCTGATCATTCTTTGATCTCAGTCTCTTCCATTTTCGCTCCCCATCCATCAATTCCTCCTACTCAGTGCCATCTTTGGCATTTCAAGCATACCCAATGTGATGATTTGCATAACTTTCTCTTTGATTTCCTATGGGAGGACTACTGCTTTTGGATCTGTATCCCTGATCAGGTAGCCCCAAAAGTTACTAATCATAACCTTGGTAATGGATGCTTTCATTCTCTATTCTATCAAAAGTTTGTCTCCCCAAATCCTTGTTTGACCGTGCCTGCTCCATGGCTACGAGTATTCAGGCAGATGTCAGGCATACCTGTCGTACCAATCCTCTCTCTCTCTGATTTAGCTTGCTATGCTTTTATTACAGGTAGAAATTGCTGCTGAGATTTATAGGTGTAAAACTTCCTTTTCAAGGAGGAAAGTTGATGGCCTTAACTCCTCTTCCACTGATAATTATTTGTGGTTCTTAACTAAAAACCACTCCAAAAACTTCTGTAACTCAAGCTTTCTTCCTCTCATTCCTTCTAATGGTTCTATAGTTGTTTTTCCACTGAAAAAAGCCACTCTCTTTGACCCACTTTTCTGGTATTTATTCCATAAGCAATTGCAGTGCACCTGCCCATTTTATTTACCCCTCACAAACCCTATGTCTTCCCCTATTCTTTCTTCATGCAAAGTCGTAAGATTCTTCACTCTCTAAAGATGAACAAAGCATCTGGACCCGATGGTGTCCCTGCAAGGAGTTTGCAGATGAACTGACTCCTGTTCTTTGCTGTCTTTTTTTTTGCCTCATTTTCTCAACCAGTATCTATCCTTCATGTTAGATATATTTAGTAATGCAGGGTTTGGTAACATGTCTGTGAATGTGAATAAACTTAAGTTTGCTGATGGGAAAAACTGAGGTCATATATATGCATTGGCAGTTTGCACTGGTGTGCCATGTTGATTAGTATGTGGTTTCTGCTATGATCTGGCAACATTGTTTTTGGCATTGTCTTGTTGACTACTGTTTTTTGTTTTGCTTACCTCAGTGAATACAAACGAAGGAATATGTTGGATTTGATTTACCCGACATTTCTACATTTTGTTAAGATACACCACCATCATGTCTACGGCAACCCTAACAGGTTATGGGCCCAGGAATCGGCTACTATTCGATGGTGAAGATAGTAGGTACGAATGGTGGGAAGTGAAGTTTTTAGGCTACCTGAGGACACAAAAACTCCATGACGTTTTAGCAGCCACCAATGTCGATGCTGAGAAAAATGCGCAAGTTTTTGCAAAACTCGTGCAAATGCTGGATGGGAGAAACCTTTTATTAGTCATAAGAGATACCAAAGATAACAGTAAGAAAGTTATCAAGATTTTACGTGATCATTACTTCGGTACAAGCAAACCCTGGATCATGCACTTTATACTGAGCTGATGTCTCTCAAGATGGGCATTGACGAGTGATGTACGGACTATGCAATATGGGCGGAGACAGCAACAACGTTTTTGAAGACTGCAGGAGAGACCATTATTGATAGTTTACTAGTGGCCATGGTATTGAAAGGTCTACACCCAGATTACAAGACATTTTGTACTGTTGTGATGCAGAGGGAAACGCTAATGTCTTTCCAAGAATTCAAGGCAGCATTAC
Organism: Halocaridina rubra; assembly: GCA_037179515.1. NCBI lineage: Eukaryota > Metazoa > Arthropoda > Malacostraca > Decapoda > Atyidae > Halocaridina > Halocaridina rubra. Next base: position 3,220 of record JAXCGZ010024258.1, on the reverse strand, counting down.
GAACTTTTGAAAAATCAGAAAAAATGTCAAAAGCCATACAAGTCAAAGTGAAGAGAATGTGATGAAAGTAAACAGTAATCCAGGAGGTAAGAACATATTAAAGTGTTTTAAATGTGGAAAATTTGTGCACAAGGCATACGAATGTACAAGTAGACGGTGTGAAATATGTAAAAGCCATACCTATGACACAAACTAATGCTGAAATAAGAAGTAAAATGCTGTGAAAACAGTAAGTAATAGGCCTAGAGGTGATTATGGAAATGGAGGGCACAGTAAACATAGTTTTACATTTAAAGTAAGTACTCACCCAGCTCATCCTTTTAGGAAAGTTACTTTATTAGTTCACAGTGGTGCTACAACACACATTGTACCCGATAGATCCAAATTTATAGAATTTGATGATAACTTGAAGCCAGTTGACCATGTTTTTGAATTAGCTGATGGAAGTAGGACAAAATGTGTTGCACAAAGAAGGGGGTAATGCTAGTGTAAACCATTATGATGTTAATGGAAATTTACATGATGTGTTGATGGAAAATGTTTTATATGTTCCTTCTTATAACTTTGACATATTTTCTGTTCAAGCAGCAACAGAAAAAAGGGCCACTGTAGTATTTAACTATGCAGAACTGATTGCTGGAGATGGTAAGGCTATATTTGATATTGAGAAACATGATAGGATCTTAGGTCACTGTAATATAAAAGATGTGATGAAATTAGAAAATGTTGTGAAAGGTATGCATATTTCTAGTGGTGGTAAAAGGGATTTTCAGTGTGAAACATGCATTACGGGTATGATGTCTCAGAATAGAAGCAGGTCACCAGACAAAGAGCGGCAAGAAACCTAGAGCTAGTACACTGTGATTTAGCAGGCCCTATAGACCCTATTGCAAGAAAAAAATTTAAGTATGCAATATCATATGAGGATGACTATTCAGGTATAATAATGGTGTATTTCTTAAGGAACAAAAGTGACACAGTAGCAGCTACAGAAAGATTACTTACAGACAGTTCTCCATATGGTAATGTGAAATGCATGAGAACCGATGGAAGGACAGAGTTTACCTCAGCATATTTCAGGTCTCTAATAGTGTAAACCACATCAAGCATGAATTCTCGGCCTCGTATTCCCCTCACCAGAATGGAACAGTGGAATGAGCATGGCAAACCATTTTTGAGATGGCCAGATGTTTACTGTTGGATTCAAAGATACCAAAGAAGTTGTGGACATGTGCAGTGAAAACATATGCCTACATTAGGAATAAGTGCTGCAATTCAAGATCAGGTCAATCTCCATATGAAGCCGTAATGGGAGAAAAACCTAACTTAAATAACATGCAAACATATGGTACTGTATATTATGCCTACCTACAGAACAAAAAGAAGTTAGATGCAAGATGTGAGCAAGGAAGTTTCTTAGAATATGACACGCAGAGTCCAGCCTATCTAGTATATTTTCCAGATTGAAATGATGTTAGGAAAGTGAGATGTGTGATTTTTAATGAGAAGTTTGTGGAAGTAGAAGCTCCAAATGTAATAGATGAATATCAGAGACCCAAGACACTGACATCACAGCCCGAAGATCTACAACTAGACAAAAATGTACAGCCAAAGAGGAATTATAAAGACGAATCAGGAGTTAAAGAAGATGGGAGAAGATGTCCTCGAAGAGAGAGAAGTAAACCTAAGCACATGGTAGATTATAGTTATGATATAAGTGATCTAATCCTTTATTTATAATAAGGTTATTCCCTTTATCGCACCTCTTTTGTTTTCATTGTACTTATACCCGTTGTTGGTTTCTAATGTTTATATTGATTGAGCCGACCGGCACCCATCGTGCAACAATAAACTGGAAGCCATGATATATGCTAATTATTAGTACAAACCTTTACATTTGGCGACGAGTGAACCCGCCATGGATATGGGAAACCTCTCGAGTTTGGTTATATAACTGGCTTAAATAGATTCGCCTTGCAAGATTTCTGGTAGGTGCCAAATGCTTTGTTTGCCGACGCCGGGATTAGGCTACCATGGTTATGCCTAATTGGATCCTGGATTGATGCTGCATGATTCACCTCGACTAGGCTAGTGTTGGATTTAAGCCTAGGTGCCCTGTATGATGTTGCTGCAGTTTTGGGCGCATGTTTCTTCAAGCCTAGCATACGTTTTCGCTACCCTGGCATATCGAATTGTCGGTTGTTTGGGTGCTACATTAGCCTAAGTGTTTGTGGATACTGGTAATATTACAGAATAGGTCCGCAATGTCGTCGTCGTTGAATCAGATTAGAATTGATTGTTTTAATCCATCGAAAATTTCCTTGGAATTATGGCTAAGCTTATTAGAGGCACATTTTAGTCATTTAAATGTCACTGAGGCTGACGAGAAAAAAAATCTCCTGCTTGTGTCATTGGGTACTGATGTTTTTAGTGTTTTAGGCAATCTTTGTGCTCCTGATTTGCCCCACACAAAGTCTTATGCAGACTTGATTCAGTTATTGAAAGGTCATTTTATTGTTAAGCCTTCTTATCACAGAAGTTTGCTAGCCTTCCAGCAAAGAAAAAAAAGGAAGGATGAGAGTGTAAAAGAATTGAATGCTGATTTAAAGGCTCTAGCAAAGCATTGTAATTTTGGCAACCAATTTGATGGTAGAGTAAGAGATCAGTTATTTATGGCTGTAGATGCTGAAGTTTATTTTTCAAATTTAGTGGCTCTCAACATAGATCTCCAAGCAACGACCTCTCAGGCTATTTTGGAGAGAATTTTGAACATGGAAAAAGCATTTGTAAGTGAGAAAGATGAGGTTCAGTCACAGGTTCAGGTTGTAAGAAGAAAATATGTAGGTTTATCTTGTCAACATTGTGGTTCCTGTCATGACAGCTTTTATTGTAGATTTAAGCATTTATCATGTTATAATTGTCATAAAAAGGGTCATTTACAGAAGGTTTGTAAAGAAGCCAAAAGAGAGAGTGGTTATAGTACAGCTAAAGATTTAAATAAACCAAGCAAGAAAGATTTTAGTAGTAAACCTAAGTTTAATAGTAGGAAAACTGTAAAGATTGTGGATAATCAAGATGTATCATTAAGTGATAATGATGATGAGGATGATAAAGTGTTAACTGTCACAGATAAAATCTGTTTGATGCTCCTTAAATTTGGAGATATTTATAGATAAATGAGGCACAATAATATAGGAGACTGAAAGGGCATTATGAACAG
>JAXCGZ010024257.1:0-10275 GCA_037179515.1 Halocaridina rubra | reverse complement strand
TACAAAAAGTAAGTCTGAAAATTTTTGCTATTAAAAAATTTTCCTTTCGTGAGAGGGATAGTTTTGAAAATTAAAAAGAATCATATTTATTGATATTTGAAGAGCGGAAAGAGACTCCATTCAGGGAGGAACACAGTGGAAGAAGTGCAAACTTCGAAATCATTGAAGTACTTCATTTCTGGAGTGAATAACGGTTAGTATAGTAGTCAAGACATAATGCGCATAAAAAGAATATATTAAAAAACTAACGAGATGCCAAACCGTATTGATTAGGTGACATGTGACCTATTGTTATTTTTTTCTCTCTTTTTATTAGATTTTATGGGTAAATTAACTTAGCTTTTTCATTGCTCACTTGTGATACTTGATCGTTAAATATGACTAATCTTTTTCTTCTGAAGTGATATGTTCAGCAGTTAAGAATAATAATAACAATAACAGGTGTTCAGGGCATCAAGTGTATTTCCTCGGTAGCACGTTCAAGCTTATCTTTATGTGGGTTTTTATTACTACCAAAGTCAAATTTTAATTTAGGATTTGTGTTACCAGGAAAATGACTCACTTTTAATATTAATTAAATAAGCATTCATAAAATGATAAAGCAAGTCTGTGTGAGTTTAAATAAAAAAAATTCATTCTGTGACACTCAAACTATAATATGAAACCATCTCAGTCTCTACCCTCCCTTCCAATGGTCGAGAGAGGGGTGATAAAGGATCCCCAGGGGTGGTGGGAGGTGAAGAAGCTTTTAGGAATTTGAAACAAAAAAATCAGGGACCTCTTGATCTTCGTATCAAATCAGGATGATAAAAATCAGGATTTGGATGAAAAAAAAATGAAAGAACGAATTGAAAGTAAGGTATAAGAAAATGAAACACTAAGAGAGCTTATAAGAATTTTATAGGAAAGTAATAAGCCATAAAAGGAAGAGAGAGAAGAAGTAGAAAAATGAATAAAAAACTGGAAGAGGGAAAGAAAGAACTAGAGGTTAGGATTTCTAAATAAGAAGATAAAAATAAACAGCTGAGTGACAGCCTAAATTATTAAATGTTAGTTCAATGCTCTCTTCTGAAAGAGATGAAATTGCAGCTTAGAATGTCCAGATAAAGGAAAACATCGAGCAGTTCTGAAAAGATTTTCAGAAGCTTAATATGGAACATGATAGCATTACAAGGTCTCTTGCAAGTGCAGTGTAGAAAAATGTGGCAGTAAAAGAGGCAGTGAGGGAAGTGGTACTGGAAAATGTATAAAGCAATGGTAATAGAAAAAAATAAAGATGATGTGACTGAAAGGACTAATCCATTGATCAAACTAGCACTCGATAAAGAGAAGTCAGTGATATTCTCAGGCATAAGTCTTTTTTATGAGTCTGACACCAGGACAGGCAAGAAAATTGCCCTCATCAGGCCCGAGCACCAAGAAAACATTAAGACGAACTAAAAGTGAAAAGTTAAGGACTAGGCAGAAATGAGGTAATGATACAGAATAGCAAAAAGGACAGGCTAAAAGAATAGTTGAAGTATTGAGGACACACAGATATGGCAGGATTATGCCTTGAGATGACGATATATCCTCTTTTTGAAGGAAGATAGGTTATAAGAATTAGGAAAGACAGAGGAGGAAGAGACTTCCAGAGTGTAAAGGTGTATGGGAAGAAGCAGTCCCTGCACTGGCAAATCAACGAGCTACAAATCTCCGCACAGTACTTGTGAGACCAGGTCGCTTTGCAAGTGTTATGTGGCCTCGGCAGTGGGGGAGGGATGCAATTTGCCAACTCATCAGAGCAGCACTGGAAACAGAAGCAATAGAAAGGAGAGAGGAATGATACCTTATTGCAAAGAGAAAGACAATCCAAATTAACAGTAAGAGATGGGTCAATACTGACTCTGATTGCCTTAGATTCAACCCTATCAGGGAGATAAGTATAAGAAAAAACACCCCTTATGTTTGAGGCAGGGACGGACAAGTCGTATAGATTTTAAGTAACAGGAATGAGGAGAAGTAATTATAAAAACGAAACAGCACTTTCAATTTTTTTGAATGCAGATTTGGAAGTTTGGATTATGTGATTTCTCCAAGGCATGTTAGAGGCTATCTAAATTTCTAACATGTTAACAGAATTTAAGAGAGTGAATTTCGTTAGTTTCGAAGACAATAGGGCTATAAGGAGGAAAATAAGATAAAGAGATAGCCAGAAACTGTGTCTTGCTGGCATTAAATTTACCTCAGTATTTCGTGCCCCACTCAGATACTTACTGCAAATTGAAGTTGAGAGTAGAAGAAAGAGTGATATGAAACTGATTACGAGTAGTATATGAAGGTTGTGATGAAAAGGCAGAGGGAAAATGAAGGGGAGAATTTTCGGCAAAGGCGTAGAGAAGAGAGGAGGATTGGGACAGAAGAATATTGTTGATGAAGAGAAGGAAAAGATTAGATAAAAGAACTGAGACCAGTGGAACACCACTGGTAACAGGGAATGAGCTACATGATGTGCCATCAACAACCACAGATATAAAATAGTCAGAAAGAAATTGGAAATCAGAGAACAGAGAGGAGGAGTAAAACCATAAGCAGGAAGTTTGGCCAGTAGAGCCTTGTGTCAGACTGTCAAAAGCCTTAAAAAATATCAAGGACGACGATAAAGAATTCCCCAAAGCTCCTCAGAGAAGATGACCATACAGGAGTAAGATAGAACAGGAGGTCACAAGTGGATCTTGCCTTACGGAAGCCGTATTGGTGATCGGAGATAAGTGAATTAGATTCTAGACAATTCAAGAAGTGAAAATTGAGCAAAGTCTCGAATTCTTTAGTGATAACAGAGATTAGGGTAATAGGTCGGCAGTTGAAAGGAATAGAGTGGCCACCCTTCTTAAGAACAGGTTGAACTAAAAGATGAAGGATAGATACTGATTTAGAGAATGAGGAAAAATAGGCGGCAAAGCACGGAAGCCAGTTCATCTGCAAACTCTTTAAGGAATCTTGCAGGGATACCATCGGGTCCGGATGCCTTGATCGTCTTTTAAGAGTGAATCCAAGGCGTCAACGACTTGAACATGAAATAGCTTGGGATTTGGACCTTATAAGGAAGCTTGGAGTAGTATGTTATCCAGAGAAGATTGTAAAAATTCACTGAATTGGGAAATATTGTAGGGAGAGAAAGGAAAGAATAATGAAAGTAACCTTTGAGAAAGGGGACACATATAGAGAATTATTAATGAGGGTAAAACATCTAAAAGACATTTAAGAATTCAGAACAATGTTCATTAGACCATACAGAACACAGAAAGAGATGGAAAGGTTCAAAAGCTTGTTGCAGAAGCTGAAAGGTAAAATGAGGGAAGACATGAAGAGAAGAAGAAAAAAATTTGTTTCAGGATTCTTCCAGCTAAAGGGATGATAAAGAAGATAATGCTAGTTGATCAGGGGATGCAGCCTCATTAAGACTGCTGTACACAAATGTTGGTATGGTAGCTAGTAAGGCAGTAGAATTAAATGGTAGGATTCACAACAGTATGGCATATATAAAAGCAGTTAGAGAGACAAAGTTAAGAGAGGACATAAGCAGTATTACAGTTTTTCCTAAGGGCTTCAGAATATTAATTGTAGAGAGATATGAGAGGACTGGTGAATGGATAGCACTGCTCACACGTGAAAGATTTCAGATTGAAGAAATAAATATTGCTATAGAAAGTGAGTTCAAGGAATATTTTGTTACTCACAAAAATATTGGTTAAGAGCGCATTATAATAAACATTCTATATAACTCACCAAGGCATCAACAAAGGTTAGAGCTTTATGAGGAAAATCATATAGTTACTATCGAAGTCATAAACTCAGTTGTTAACATCGCATTGGAGAGAAATGTAGGATTTTCATTATGGGAGATTAATCATAGAAAGATTGATTAGACTAATCTTGCCCCACACAGTGGGGAGGATTTATTGGGGGCAAGATTCCTAGGCTGTGTACCAATAAATTTCTTACACTAACAAGTACTGGAACCTACGAGAACCAGGGATGTGATGAACTATTACTGCTCGATCTAATTGAGCATGAGCCACCATGGAAAAAGTGACCACTCTCCAAAAGGAGAGGAGTAACTATCCAAAAGGAGACTGAAACCTTATTGATGATCTTCTTGCAGTTATTGACTGGATGGCTTTATTTAACAATAACTCTCTACAAGAGATGTACAATATCTTTTGTTAGGTATATGAGAAGATAGTTACTTGTTGCATACCATCCACCAAAATAGGAGTTATTCGTGCTAGAGAGAACTGGTTCGGTAATGAGTGTAAGAGAACTAAAGAATGAAGACAAATGCTGGAATAGGTATAGGAGGAGAAATGATATAAATTCCTGGGACAATTACAAACGATTAAGAAATGATTACCTAAGTCAAAGAAGAGAGAGATTATGAGAGGAAGGCTAAAGAAAATCCTAAACTTTTTAACAGCTTTGTCAGAGGAAACTGAAGGTCAAAGAATAGATTTTAAAGCTTAATAGTGCAGATAGAAGCATCACTGAAAAAGATGACGAGATCTGCGAAAAATTTAACAAGGAGTTCCAGTAATTATTAACAATAGAAAATGCTCCACCTCCTCAGATTGCAGAGATAGGAGATTGTGGGCCAGTATAAGAGAATATAGTCTTTTCAGCTATAGAGGTATGCAAAGTGTTGATGGAGTTAGGTGCCCATAAAGCTACAGGTCCTGATGACATATCTCCTTTTGTACTTAATAAAATGTGCTAAGCCAGTATCAGTAGCTCTATGTATCATATTTGAAAAGTCGTTGGAATCTGGGGAGATTCCAAGATACTGGAAATAAGAAAATGTGGCCCCTATCTCCAAAATGGAGAGGAGAGATAAAGTACAAAATCATAGGCTTGTTACCTTGACCAGCATAGTTTGCAAATCTACGGTGGAACTACGAAGAATATGCATACCTCTTTACTTGGAAGCCTTTAACTTTTTGTCAGTGAGACAATATGGATTCAAAGAAGGCAGATCAACAGTATCAAACCTAAACGATCTTTATAATGTGGTAAGACATATCTTACAAGAGAATTAAGGCTGGCTGGATTGCATATTCTTATACTTTCAGAAGGCATTTGATATGGTCCCACATGGGAGACTTATTTAGAATCTGCAATTAATGGCAAGAATAGGTGGAAATTCTTGGAATAGATAAAAACGTGCTTAGAAGGAAGGGAACAGAGGGTTAGAGTAAGTCACCCAGTGTCTGACTGACGAAATATTATTGATGTTTCACAGGGTTCAGCTTTAGGGCCACTTTTGTTCCTTATACATGTAAATGACCTACTAAAGTCTGTGAATTATTTTTCAATATGTTTGCAGATAATGCAAAGATTGTGAAGAAAGTAAGAGACGAGAACAATGGTAGAGAACTTCAGGAAGAAATAAATAGTCTGCATGAGAGGTCAGAAGAGTGGCTACTGATATGCAATACTATTAAATAAATGTTGACGAGAATGAGTACAAGTTCGAGAGAGCTAAAGCTTGGATACTCAACAGCTTTTGCATAACTTCAAGACACTTGAGAATGAAAAAGATCTAGGAGTAAACATATTTTCTGATATCTCTCCAGAAATACATATAAATGGCATAGTGAGGACCGCATATGGTGTCTTAATAAATGTAAGAGTAGCTTTCAAACACATGGACTATGAATTGTTCAGAAATATTTATGTAACTAATGTGAGGTTAAAGCTTGAACAAGCAGCCACCTTCTGGAATCTACATTTGAAAGAACACATAAATAAGCTGTAAAAAGCTTAAAAACATGCTACAAAACTGGTGCCAGAAATACGCAATCTCAGCTACGAGGAGAACTGAGGGAATTAGACTTGCCTTCACTCAAAGCCAGAAGAATGAGGGGGATATGGTGACGGTTTTTAAATTTTTTAATAGTTTTGACAGAGTGGATAGGGAACGATAGTTTGATATGACTGGTTCTAGAACTAAGGTTATAGTTTGAAACTTCGAAAGAAAACTTCTTTGCAGGATGTAAGGAAGTTCATTTTTAGTGGATGAATAGTTGATGATTGGAATTCGTTAAGCGAAATGGTAGTTAATGCAATATGATAAGTATCAGTTAGTATAAAAATGTAACAGTCCAGGAGACGGAAAGTTACGAGTGTAGGTCTGCTTCCCGTAGGCTCAAATAGGTAGTAATATATATATATATATATATATATATATATATATATATATATATATATATATATATATATATATATATATATATATATATATATATATATATATACATATATATATATATATATATATATATATATATATATATATATATATATATATATATATATATATATGCAAATAGAGAGAAAAAATGTAGATGAAAAGGTAGATAGATAAAGAGATAGGCAGAAAAGTAGATATACAGATTGATAGATTTATACATACATACATACATATACCGTGGCTGTTTCCCCCTTAAATTGGGGGGTAGCCGACGTCAAGAAAGGAAAGTTTGGGGAGAAGTTATTCTCCCCTCTACTCCCCCTCTTCGTTGACGCCTCGCAGGAGGTTGATACAAGGAGGGGGGATTCCCAGTCCCCCCGCCCCGTCCACTTTTAGTCGCCTTTTACGACACGCAGGGAATACGGTGAGGCTATTCTTTGATATTATGCCCGCCCCACAGGGCACGAATATAAAAGGCCCCATGTGCTCCTCATTATCGTCTCCAACCAACCGCTCAATGGCAAAGCCCCTGCTGGGCTAAGGATGATGATGGGATGGCCAAGAGTGCACCGCCGCGCCCTCGTGTGGGAAACCTCTAGGGTTTTGCGGGAGTAATCGGCCGCCGCTGCCTGTCTACTACAGCAGCAAGATTTTTGGCAGGCCTTTGGCCCTCCCGACTTCTAGGCCTGGCTTCAGGGAACGCGCCACCAGCGAGATTTTGGCGGCACGAACTCCCCAATACGCTCCCAAGCAGACTAGGGAGATACCGACATATAACTGGATAGACAGACAGATAGAAAGGTAGTGTGCTTATAATTACCTAATCGTACTTACCTAATTGTTGTTATGGGAAGGAGCCCGATGCTCGTCATTCCTTATCTCATGATCGGTTTCATTTTTTATACTTTGTAATACTTATCATATTCGTCCTTGAAACTATAAATGAAATTAGTATTAACTACTTCTTTGCTTAGAAAATTCCAGTCATTAATTATTCTTACTCTAAAACAGTACTTCCTTGCATCCTGCGAAGAAGTACTTTTACAAAGCTTCAAACCATACACTTTAGTTCTAGAGCCATCCATATAAAAACTATCGTTCTTTGTCCACTCTATCAAAGCCATGTTCCCCTTTTCATTCTTGCTTCAAGTGATGGTGAAAATAAGTCCCTCAACCTCTCCTCATAACTAATATTGCGTATCTCTGTCACCAGTTTCGTAGCAAGTCTTTGAAGTTTTTTCGGTATATATATACTTCTTCAAGTGTAGATTCCAAAATTGTGCTGCATATTCAAGCTTTGGCGTCACATGACTTATATTAATATTTCTGAACATTTCCTTGTTCATGACACTCATACCTTTGCAAACAAAGCATATGCAGCCTTTACCATAACATTTACATTAATTTCTTGGGAAAACTCTGCCAATAGGTTTACACCTAGATCTCTCTCGTTCTCTGTTTCTTCAACTTTTGCACTTGTTGTGGAATACCCAATCTTGGGCCTTCTTCCACTCATACCCATTCTCATTACCTAATACTCTGAAGTACTGCATTTCATTAGCCACTTTTCTGACCACTCATGCAGACTATTTAGGTCTTATAGCAGTTCTCAACCATTGTTTCGTCTATTACTTTCTTCACAATCTTTGCATCATCTGCAAGCGTATCCAAAAATGTGTTTACATACTCTGGCAGGTCATTGTGATTACCCAATTGTGATTACCTAATTGTGCATACGGGAAAGACCCCAAAGCTCGTATCTTCTCGTATCTTGATCGGTTCCATTTTGTTCTTAGTAATAATTATCATACCTGTCCTTAAAACTATAGATTGAGTTAGCATTAACTACATCCTCGCTTAGCGAATTCCAACTATCAACTACTCTTACACTAAAAATGTACTTCCTTACATCCTGCAAAGAAGTTTTCTTACGAAGCTTCAAATTATGACCTCTAGTTCTAGAGCCAGCCATATCAAAATATCGATGCCTATCCACTCAATCATAACCATGAAGGAATTTAAAGACTGTAACCATATCCCCCCTCAGTCTCCTAGCTTCGAGTGATGGTAAGTCTGATTCCCTCAGCCTCTCATCATAACTGAGATTGCGTATTTCTGGCATAAGCTTCGTGGCATGTCTTTGGACTTTTTCAAGCTTAGCTACGTGCTTTTACAAGTGCGGATTCAAAAAAGGGGGCTGCATATTCAAGTTTTGGCCTCATATAGGTTACATGAATATTTCTGAACATTTCCTTGTCCATGTGCCTGAAGGCTGCCCTTACCCTTGCTAAGAAAGCATATGCTGCCCTTACTATGCCATTTATATGTATTTCTGGAGACAAATCTGCCAGTATGTTTACGCCCAGATCTCTCTCATTCTCTGTCTCTTGAAGTTGTACTCCTGCCACCGAGTAGTCAAGCTTGGGCCTTCTTGCACTTGTACCCATTCTCATTACCTTACATTTTGAAGTATTGAATTTCATTAGCCACTTTTCTGACCACTCATGCAGACTATTTAGACCTTCCTGAAATTCTTTGCCATTGTTCTCTTTTCTTACTTTTTTTTTACAATCTTTGCATCATCTGCAAACATATTCATGAATGAATTTACAGACTCTGGTAAGTCATTTACATATACAAGGAACAAAAGTGGCTCTAAAAGTGAACCCTGTGGAACTCCACTACTAACTCTTCTCCATTCAGACACTGAGTGTCTTACTCTAACCCTCTGTCCCCTACAAGCCAAGTAAATTTTTATCCATTCCAAGACATTTCCACCGATTCTAGCCATTGCTTGCAGCTTCTTAATAAGTCTCTGATGTGGTACAGTGTCCATTGCTTCCTGGAAGTATAGGAATATTAAATCTGCCCAGCCCTCTCTTTCCTGTAAGATTCGGCTTACCTCATCATAAAATTCTAATAAGTTTGTTACTGTTGATCTATCTTCTCTGAAGCATGTTGTCTCACTGACAAAAAGTTGAAGGATTCCAAGTGAAGAGAGATATATTTCCTTAGTAGTTTCTCCATAACTTTGCAAACTATGGTGTTCAAGGAAACTGGTCTATAGTTTAGTGTCGTAACCCTCCTTCCCTTTTTGGGTCAGGTATCACGTTCGCTTGTTTCCAGCATCTTGGAATCTCCCCTGACTCCACGGACTTTTTAAATATGATACTTAGTGCCACTGATATTGAATTTGCGCATTTTTTAAGTATATGAGGGGATATGTCATCAGGACCTGTAGCTTTATGAACATAAAACGCCATCAGCGCTTTGCATACCTCCGTGGCTGAAAGGATGATGTTCTCTAATACCGGCCCATAAGCTTCTATCTGCAATCTGAGGGGGTGAGGTATTTTGTACTGTAAATACTGACTGAAACTCCTTATTCAATTCTTTACAGATCTCTTCATCCGTTTCAGAGATGCTTCCATCCACTCCTCTGCTTCTTTTACTTAGGTAATAATTTCTTGCTCTTTTGTAGGTTTGCCAGGCATTTATGTTTTTTCTCCTCCTATACCTTTTCCAGCAGTTGTCTCTCCTCTCTTTAGCTTTTACTCATTATCGAACCATTTCTCTCTGGTATGAATTGCATCTACTTTGGTGAAAGGTATGCAGCAATCTACTATCTTCCCATATTTCTCACAAAAGATGTCGTACACATCTTGTACAGTTCTTGTGTGTGTGTGTGATTACCTAATTGTGATTACCTAATTGTGTTTACGGGAAAGAGCCCAAAGCTCGTATCTTCCCGTCTCCTGATCGGTTCCATTTTTAGACTTAGTGATACTTATCATACCTGTCCTTAAAACTATGGATTGAGATAGCATTAACTACCTCCTCGCTTAGCGAATTCCAATTATCAACTACTCTTACACTGAAAAAGTATTTCCTTACATCCTGCAAACAAGTTTTCTTACGAAGCTTCAAACTATTGACGTGGGGCTTTTAGCTATTCCACTGTAAGCCACCACTGACGTAGAGGTTTTGGACCTCCACTTGAACTCACACTTTGTAAGATGACTGGGTTATCTCACCGCTTGTCACTACTG
>JAXCGZ010024256.1:5000-10310 GCA_037179515.1 Halocaridina rubra | reverse complement strand
TGTGAATCATTTTCTACCCCGACCGGGACTTGAACCTAGGACTTATGATTACTAAGTCAAGGCACTATATATATATATATATATATATATATATATATATATATATATATATATATATATATATATATATATATATATATATATATATATATATATATATATATATATATATAAGTAAATGTATTAACTTGAATACAGATCCAAGCTGGTTTAGCGAGTATCTATCTAATCGTAAACAGTCCATATGTCTTAACAACATTATCTCTGTGCCAAAAAATGTATCATTTGGTGTCCCACAGGGATCAGTACTTGGTCCTATCCTCTTATCCATTTACGTAAGTGATCTATCTTCTTTCATTTCTGACTGTCTAGTCGTACAATATGCAGATGACACTCAACTACTCCTTAGTGGTGATATTAATAATCTCCCAGAGCTAACTTTAAGAGCAGAAAACACTCTGTCAAAAATTAAAACCTATTTCCAAGAAATTGGGCTGTTAATTAACGAAAGTAAAACACAGTGCATATTTATTGGTTCAAGGTTCCACATAGCACAAATTCCAGAAAACACAACAAATAATTTTTGCGACAATATTATCACACCTAGCAAAACAGTCAAAAACCTAGGAATTCACTTTGATAACCACATGTTGTTTGATTCCCACATAGATAAAGTATGCAAAAAGGTTACAGGAACATTTATGTACTTATCACGTATAAAAGACAATTTTGAGACTACCACTCGAATAACTGTTGTTGAATCTCTAGCCCTAAGTCACATTAATTACTGCTCAGCTGTTTGGGGAGCTACCACTAAGACTCAGATAAACAGAATACAGAAGCTTATTAATATTGCAGCTCGAGTTGCCCTGGGAGGAATAAGAAAATATGACCACATCACACCAGCTCTCAATAAACTTGGGTGGCTGCGGGCAGAAAATTAGGTCGCTTATGCTATTTATGTGTTTGTATTAAAAATTTTGGACCATTATTATCCTAGCTGGCTATTTGATTTAAAAACAGTCAGGAATATAAGGGGAACCAACACAAGACAGAGCAGTGAGCTCTTTATTCACAGAACAAACACAGAAGCAGGTTCAAAGATGATCACTATCAAAGGGCCAACACTCTGGAATAATATTCCAGAGCATCTTAAAAATGCATCCTCCTTCACAGCTTTCAAAGGCAAACTATATAGTTTTCTTTTGGACAAATAGTTGCTGCTCATTAAGAACTAATTATTCTCATTGTAAGGCAACAAATATGGAAATGATGCCGATAATAACGATCCTGTATCTAGTGGCATACTTACTACTTTATTATTAGCATTATTGTTAGCATTTTTATTACAGCATTATTATTTTCTATGAAAGCTACATTTAATTTAACTATATGTCTAACCCTCTTATTTATTAGTTTAATTACATGTCTACTTATAAGTTACTATTAATGTTGAATAACCATTGTACAAAATGGAAATAAATGTTTTGATTTGATTTAATTTGATTTGACTTAGTTATTATAAATCCTAGATTCGAGTCCCGGTCGGGGTAAAAAATGATTCATGTTTGCACATATGTAATGTGCTTAACTGGTTTATATATATATATATATATATATATATATATATATATATATATATATATATATATATATATATATATATATATATATATATATATATATATATATATATATATATATATATATATATATATATATTTATTATAAGTCCTAGATTCAAGTCCCGGTCGTGGTAAAACATTATTCATGTTTTCACATATGTAATGTGCTTTTTTGGTTATTGTATGACCCGAATGAGATTGAGAATTGAATTAAATGCGAAAATGAAGCCACGAGTGAGGTTGGGGAATCTGTAATATGAACATAGTGTCATTTAGTAAGAATGCGTTCATTCCTAAGTATAGCAGATATATCTCAAATAATGAAATTAATTTTATGAAGTCAAATCTTATAAAGATAAATCATGGTTTTTGAGTATCTTTAAAAAAAAGTGATTCTGTGAATATTTTAGCATGACATCATATATGACATACAATTATGGTGCACTCCAAGCTCATGTTTTCTGAATTAATGATCGTGTATATTCTATAATGAACAATTCTCAAATTTAACACATAGGAAATATATTAAGTTTATGAAAGACTAGAGAGAAAAATCTTTTATGCCAGTTAATAAGCTATATTCCGCTTCATCGAAAGCATTAATGCTTTCTCTGAAGTGTAACAAAGGCTCGTCTGATGCAAAACAATATTAGTTCAGTGATATAGTCTCATCAATTTCCCCACGAGCTCATACTATTATTATTTTTTTCTAACTTTAATTTAATAATTTTATATTTCATACAGAACCAGAGATTGCACAAAGGTGAGATATGACAAAAGAAGCACATCACGCAATCATTACATTTTCGCTCACTAATACTATTTATGTTATTAAAGATTTAGAAGACATACAGTAATGACATTCAAATCCAACACAGGCTTCTGATGTTTTCAGATATACTAATTTATTGTTGTTAAATAATATTATTCTACTTATATGCTCTAGTTTTCTATTCAGTTTCGCTTCAAGAGAAAACTCCTTTTTATCCTCATATAAATTACTATACAATAGTTCTCATTCACCCCAAAGAGTGCTCTAGGAGTAAAGTTTTATGTGGAAAATATAGTATTCAATATATCTACGCACAATACTATTCAATATTTTATTAGGATTCAGAGGAATGCAGTACTAAAAACTTAGTTTAAGTCACCGAAGTTTTGACATTATTAACGTGTGTGCTATTCTCCTTAAAATTTGTAACTTTATTAAACACCATTTTGTCATAATTTTGCTGATCTGGAATGAATATATCATACAGTTTGGCTGTGATAGACCACAGGAATGAAGTATAATGTCTTGCCATACTGAGAAAGCAAAAACAAAGGAGAAAGAGGAGTCGAACTATTGTTATCATTTGTTATCATTTGTTATTCTTGTAAAATTAAAACCAATCTCGCTTAGAAACGTTCTTTGGTATGGCAGTTCTTTGAAGTAACGCTTTTGCTCCTTATCAATGTATTTAGAGAATTGCTTAAAACCCCTTCTACCACCCTTCCAATGTAAATTTTACCACGATGATGCATTATTCTACAGAAACCAAGTTTTATTTTGGGATTGCAAGTTATTTTATGATCTGGTTCTAATCTATATACTAATCCTAATGTATATTCCGTCTTACGTTCGGCAATTCTAACCCTAACATTTCTACTCGTTCCTCCAATATTAAACCATGAGGACAGTCTATACATGTGAAATAATTGCACCCCTCAATCCTTTTTCCTCATCACTCTCCATCTTACTATATTTGTTCTTACAAATATTCTTCAGAATTGTATTTCTATAAGTGAATACCATTTGCATAATCATTTCATTCTCATTACTACTTAGTAAATCATAATACTTGGGTGAATGATATATTTATTATATAATAATGATAATAATAATAATAATAATAATAATAATAATAATAATAATAATAATAATAATAATAATAATAATAATAATAACAATAATAATAATAATAATAATAATAATAATAAAAGTAACAATAATAATAATAATAATAATAATAATAATAATAATAATAATAATAATAATAATAATAATAATAATAATAATAATAATAATAATAATAATAATAATAATAATAATAATAACAATAATAATAATAATAATAATAATAATAATAATAATAATAATAATAATAATAATAATAATAATAATAATAATGATAATAATAATAAAAATAATAATAATGATAACAATAATGTCAATAACATTAACACTACTACTACTACTACTACTACTACTACTACTACTACTACTACTACTAATAATAATAATAATAATAATAATAATAATAATAATAATAATAATAATAATAATAATAATAATAATAATAATAATAATAATAATAATAATAATAATAATAATAATAATAATAATAATAATAATAATAATAATAATGATAAAAATAATAATAATTATAATAATAATAATAATAATAATAATAATAATAATAATAATAATAATAATAATAATAATAATAAGTAATAAATAATAATAATAATAATAATAATAATAGTAATAATAATAATAATAATAATAATAATAATAATAATAATAATAATAATAATAATAATAATAATAATAATAATAATAATAATAATAATAATAATAATAATAATAATAAAACAATAATCAGAGTGTCCAAATATGTCGAAAAGATGTAAAAGCAAGCACAATAATAATTATTCTTCTGTAAAACATACATGCTAGTGTAATGTAATTAATTTTCAATGTGTGTAGCATTAAAACTTGCAATAAAACTTGTATTGTATTGAATTCTCAGTTGCTATTCCCATTTCCTTATCAAATATGAGTGACAATCATCTTAATTAATATTGACTATTTTCAAATATATGCCTTTTTTTTAAATATACTCACAGGAAATAGTAGAAAATGGTCATGGTTTCTAAATGAAAGGTCCCTTGGAACAGTAATTATGTGTCTTATGTTCGAGTCCAGCACATGAGTGCAATATGATTGTTTTCACATATTTTATTGTGTATATTTGATAGCTGCTTTCATGAGTTGGCGAGTTGCATCCCTTACCCAATGCCGAGGCTACGCAACACAGGTACTGTGTGGAGATTTGAATCTTGCGGATTAGTCGGAGCAGAAACTACTTCTTCCCATCTATCCCCCAGACTCTGGAACTCCCTTCCTCTTTCTCTCTTTTCAAAGTCTTATGACCTATCTTCCTTCAAAAACGGATCTATCGTCATCTCAGGGCCTAATCCTCCATATCTATAGGTCTTCAGTATTTTGAATATTTTTCAGTCTGTCCTTTCCCTTTGTGTATCATTGCCTCATCTTTGCCTTGTCCATAACCTTTTTCTTTTCCTTAGTCTTAATGTTTTCTCGTGTCAGAACCTTTATTGATGAGGGAAGTTTTTGTTTTTCCTGTCCCAGTGTCACACTCATATAAAAAATTTGTGTACACATGTGCGTATGCGTACAGTGGCCGGAACTCCCTGTGTATGAGGTTTGCTAAAGTCAAGGAAGCACCTATTCACCAGAAGCAATTCGCTTCCTCTCTCTCACCTCTTAGCAAGAGTCTTTGGGTTAAAGAGCTCCACTATTTCCTTCAACCCACTGCTTCGCTGTTTGAGCCAGGATATATTATTTTTTCTTAAATGTCCTTCTTATAGTGGGTTTGCACTTCTTATGTGCAAACTTTGG
>JAXCGZ010024255.1:0-10328 GCA_037179515.1 Halocaridina rubra | reverse complement strand
CCTAGATCTCTCTCATTTTCTGTCTCCTGAAGCTGTACTCCAGCCACCGAGTAGTCAAGCTTGGGCCTTCTTGCACTTGTACCCATTCTCATTACCTTACATTTTGAGGTATTGAATTTCATTAGCCACTTTTCTGACCACTCATGCAGATTATTTAGATCCTCCTGAAGTTCTCTACCATTGTTCTCGTTTTTTACTTTCTTCACAATCTTTGCATCATCTGCAAACATATTCATGAATGAATTTACAGACTCTGGTAGGTCATTTACATATACAAGGAACAAAAGTGGCCCTAAAACTGAACCCTGTGGAACTCCACTACTAACTCTTCTCCATTCAGACACTGAGTGTCTTACTCTAACCCTCTGTTCCCTTCCTTCTAAGTAAGTTTTTATCCATTCCAAGACATTTCCACCTATTCTAGCCATTGATTGCAGCTTCCTAATAAGTCTCCCATGTGGAACAGTGTCAAACGCTTTCTGGAAGTCTAGGAATATGCAATCTGCCCAACCCTCTCTTTCCTGTAAGATTTGGCTTACCTCATCATAAAATTCTAATAAGTTTGTTACTGTTGATCTTCCTTCTCTGAAGCCATGTTGCCTCACTGACAAAAAGTTGAAGGATTCCAAGTGAAGAGAGATATGTTTCCTTAGTAGTTTCTCCATAACTTTGCAAACTATGCTGGTCAAGGAAACTGGTCTATAGTTCAGAGCCGTATCCCTCCTTCCCTTTTTGAAGATAGGTATCACATTTGCTTGTTTCCAGCATCTTGGAATCTCCCCCGACTCCAATGACTCCTTAAATATGATACTTAGTGCCACTGATATTGTGTTTGCGCATTTTTTAAGCACATGAGGGGATATGTCATCAGGACCTGTAGCTTTATGAACATCTAAATCCATCAGCGCCTTGCATACCTCTGTGGCTGTAAGGTTGATGTTCTCTAATACCGGCCCTTGAGCTTCTATCACTGCAATCTGAGGGGGTGGGGTATTTTCTACTGTAAATACTGACTGAAACTCCTTGTTCAATTCTTTGCAGATCTCTTCGTCCGTCTCAGTGATGCTTCCATCCGCTCTCTTTAGCCTTAAAACCTGTTCTTTTACCTTCAGTTTTCCTCTGATAAAGCTGTGGAAAAGCTTGGGATTTTCTTTAGCCTTCCTGGTGATGTCCCTCTCATAATCTTTCTCTGCCTCTCTCCTTTTACTTAGGTAGTCATTTCTTGCTCTTTTGTAGGTTTGCCAGGCATTTATGTTTTTTCTCCTCCTATACCTTTTCCAGCATTTGTCTCTCCACTCCTTAGCTCTTTTACACCCATTATCGAACCATTTCTCTCTGGCATGAATTACACCTACTTTGGTGACAGGTATGCAGCAATCTACTATCTTCCCATATTTCTCACAAAAGATGTCATACATTTCTTGTACAGATTTGTTGTAAAATAAGGTTCTCCAGTCAATAACTGCAAAAAGCTCATTCATTTTGATGTAATCTCCTTTCTGATAGTTCCTCCTCATGTCCTCAGTGCCTCTACTCTCAGGAAGAATGTCTTCAATGATATACTCCATCAACAACACACAGTGGTCACTCTTTCCAATTGGTGGTTCATACTCAATATTTTCAATATCCAACACATTATCTGTGAACACCAGATCAAGTAGTGATGGCTCATCCCCACCCCTGGCTCTTGTTGGTTCCATTACATGTTGGTGTAGGAAATTCCCTTGTACGCAATCTAGGAATCTTGCCCCAAAGGAGTCCTCACCACTGTGTGGGTCAAGATTTATCCAATCTATCTCTTTATGATTAAAGTCTCCCATAATCAAAATCCTACATTTTTTCTCCCGCGCCATGTTAACAACTGAGTTTATGACTTCAATCGTACCTATATGACTTTCCTCATAAATTTCAAGCCTATTTTGGTTCCTTGGTGGGTTGTATACAACAGTTATTATAATGCTCTCTGACCCAGTATTTATGCGAGCAACAAGAAATTCCCTGAACTCACTTTCTATAGCCAAGTTTATCTCTTCAGCTTGAATCCTCTCACTTATGAGCAGTGCTATCCCTCCACCAGTCCTCTCAGATCTTTCGACCCTTAGTATTCTGAAGCCCTTAGGAAAAACTGTGACACTGTTTATGTCCTCACTCAACTTAGTCTCTGTAATTGCTACTATATCTGCCTTACTGTTGTGAATCCTATCTTTTAATTCTACTGCCTTACCAGCTAATCCATCAGCATTTGTGTATAACAATCTTAATGAGGCCCCATCCCCTGATCTTCTGTCATTATCTTCTTTATCTCCCCTTTGTCTGGAAGTATTCCGTAACGAAAATTTTTCTTGTGTGTGTGTGTGTGTGTGTGTGTGTGTGTGTAAATTGTTTTTCAAAATGGTAATTTACGTGTTCTTGTTCTTTACATGTTTATTAATGACTTCTCTTCTCTCTTTCTTTTCAGTGTGGTGAAAATGATGGATTAGGGCGAGGTGTAAGCAGTCACTTGAACCGGAAACTACGCCCAAACTCAGTCTTTACCACCAACACCTCCACTGCCACCTCCACCACCACTGCCACCTCCACCACCACTGCCACCAACTGTAGGAGTTCTAGGTTCCCCCAGCAAAGTGGGCGAACCTATCTCCAACATGAAGACAATAAACCATCCCTAAAACTGCATAATAACATCCCAGAAAATCATTCCCGCTTACATCCCCCAAAGAACTTCATTATTCCCGTGAAACCCCTTTCCAGAAGTCACAACCTCATTTCCAACCCCAACAATACTTTTCTTCCAATACATCCCCCGAAGAATATTCCACGACCTCCCTCTCGCAGATACAGAGCAGCTCTATCAACCCTCAAAGTACCGCAGCTTCCAAGATTGAGTGAGAACGTTCGTAAACTCTCGCCCAAACTGAAAGAATTTCTTCAGGAGTCTCTGGAAAGGCTCCAGGAGCAGCGGAAGGCACAGAAGCCTTCTCCCGCAGAGGTATTGCAGTCGCTGGAATTTAGAGAAAGTTCAGCTTCTTCAGGTAATGAAAGTAATGAAGGAGTTCTAAAAGCCACTACAGAAACAGTTACCTGTCCTTCCTTCAGGAGCAAGGAAAACGAAGGATCAAAGGCTTTAATAACGGAAGAATCACCCAAGGAGGAAGTACAGGACGCGCCAGACCCAAGCCGAGACGATTTGCAAGAAGCCAAGAAAAGGTGAGTGACTTACACACATTTGCACTGTTTCCCTTCTCTTATTCAGCTGTGCCAGAGAGTTAGAGCCCAATTAGCAGAGTATCGAATCCTTTTGTTTTGTCACTTTTTATTTACTCAATAAGTTTTTGTTCATGTCGAAAATTGAATGTAATTGAGTATTCTACTAGAGATTTACATCCAAGTACACTAATAGTATAAATAAACTGCTGTTTTTTATCAAGAATTTTTCATCTCTTGAAGAACTGAACCGAATACGTGCTCTAAATCATAAAGCAAGACCTTTATATGAACCATAAATCATATCTCTTTATACATACAAGTATTAAAATGGTCTCTACAGAAAGCTTAGTGGCTACTTACAACTCTTAACGTGTTGTAAATAGCACTTGACCCTTCTGGAATTACCTCGTAAATTTTAAGAACACCATTTGTGTACTTTTTTCCTATGAAAGTCGTCGGTAGTGTATCGTAAACCTTGAATATGAGTTGATATTTCATTCAGTATTCCAATTTTTCTTTTCAAAGCAGTAATTTGAAGAAAAGGCCAAGGATTATTACAGTTAAATTCCACCCAAAGGCTATATTCAATTTAAGTGTTATTTTGAATCTGTTCATGTTTGGAAGCTTTTTATAATTTATTATAGAGTATTTGTTATTTTATCATTATGTGTTTTATTGATGCGTTTTGTCGCAATGATACATATAAACACGCCTTTTATGTTTCATAATTTTAGGTTTCTTTGGTGTTCACAGACATAGTTTTGTATGTGGTGTCCCTGTTTAGTTCGTTACTGTAAAATACTAAAAAATGTGAGTTTATATAGAGAAAATTTTGTTTCATTTTGTCCGTTGCTCGATTCAGAGGTTGCTCGGTTGCCGAACACTATTACTGCACTTTTTAACGTTCGTTTATTTTTTTCCGAGTTTATATATATATATATATATATATATATATATATATATATATATATATTATATATATATATATATATATATATATAATGAAGCATATTGCACTTGCCTATGGCGATTTTAGTCTCAGAGCTGTAAAAAAAAAACTTTCTTTATAGCTAGCTCTCTTTATTATTTACGTTACCTTCCTCTGAAGCCTAACACTACGTTATTAATATGAAATTCTTTTCACGTTTTTGTTAAGCGAAGAATTTCTTACATTTTATACTTAAATGGGAGCTTATATTCAAGAGTCTGTACTAAATTTTGTATGTACACGATATGTCTACTTTTACTTTTCTAATATATTCATTGGTCATTTTTTTATTACTTTTACATAATAATAAAAATAATGATAATAATAATAATAATAATAATTATAATGATAATAAAAATAATAATTACTTGTGTATTATTTAATGTATTATTTCTGTGCTTGTACGATGACCACGTGATGAACTGTCCTGGCGAGTCATCTGGATTTCGCCTGATTGCATGAGGCTTCCCCTGCTGAAAGGGATAAGGCTCTCTCTCTCTCTCTCTCTCTCTCTCTCTCTCTCTCTCTCTCTCTCTCTCTCTCTCTCTCTCTCTCTCTCTCTCTCTCTCTCCATGAGCACATCAAGAGGTAATGCTTAGGCCGTTGGGGGGGGGGGAGGTCTGAGACCAGCCACCACGGGAACAGGTCAATCCAGTTCGGTATTGGTTCCAAGCCCAAGTCAGTGGCGAAACCTGAAATCAGAACCCCATTAGGCCTTGAGACTTTTAATGCAAAATCAACAATGGTGGGCAGGAGGCTAGTACAAAACAGCGACCAAGTATAAACACGTGAAAGTTCTCGATTAAGGGAGAGGATCGTAGTCCATGACTTGGGGAAAAAAGCTGTCGCATGTCGAGGACTCGTATGTGTCGCGTACCGTGATTTTTGTACTCTTTCCGGGAACTCGTAGACATCATATGCTAAGTTTGGGTACGAAAGGACGGAGGGTAACTTCTGACCATTTGCTTTATTATTATTATTATTATTATTATTATTATTATTATTATTATTATTATTATTATTATTATTGATGTCGAGGAGTTTTGCTATACTTTCCATCTCTCTCTCTCCCTCTCGCATTTACAAGATCTCATTGATACAAACTACGGGCTCAGTTTGCCTATATATGTGTATCTGAGTTCTTTATGAAGGCTGAAATCAGTGGAGGCAGGCTGCGAACTTGGGCTAAGAAACAAGATGGCTCCTTTGGAGATAGTGGCCAAATTTTTCTGTCTGCTTCCTAGGGGGATAAGAGACTTATCCCTGCTGAGCAAGCCATTGCTTTCACGTGCAGAAGTGCCAAGTGCTAAAAGGATAATAAGCTTATGCTATTTTTTTTTCTCTAATCCTTACTCTGTCCTGTGTGCTCATGTACAAATTTTTATTTTGTGAAGTAAAGTAACCCCAGAGTGCTCTAAGGTCATTCATTTTTGCATGGTATGTCACCAAGCCCAACCGAACTAAACCTAACATAGCAATTTGCAGGGTTGTTTAACTTAACTTCGGGTTTTGGGGGCTACTTATCTTTACAAGATCTCAAATTTCTACAACAGATTAAAGTTAAATGTGGTAAAGAAGATCTATTTATCAAAATAAAGCCATAAGTTTCCTTATACTAAATGCATACTAGGTAGCTATTTCTCGCTAGCTTCTTGAACACTATTGTTACTCTTGGCTCAAGATTGCCTCATGCCTTTTTTGACACCAACCCATTCCGTTGATCCGAGCGAGAGTTGAGCAAGCTCTCTCCCTCCAGCGCATGGATTAATTGTACATCGTTTTATAAGCCCATATAGCAACTTGTATATTTATGAAAGTAACACCAGAAAACAATTAAAGTTCACGAATGTATTTTTTATTAACAGATGAAATGGCGGTTTTCAAATTTTTTTTTTTACGTTTTGTGTCGTAATTGCCATTCTCATGAGAATATGCAAGAATGGTTGGAGTTGAGAGAAACAGCACTTGATGCCTTTCATAGTGCCCCACGGTAAAATAGAACCCGTGTTTGCAAGCTTGTCAATTCCCAACTTACAAGGTCTACCACTGAGCGACTACGGCCCCTTGGTATTCGTGTAGACATAATATTACTTCATTTACCTCTATAGAGGAAACATCAAAGAAAGAAACAGAACTTTCTCTCTTGGTCTGTACGGAAAAAGTCTCAATTTTTTCATATTATAACAGCAGTGGTGCCGTATTTGTTGAATATATTCAGAATAAACTCAAAGCGAATACTAGGAAATAAATGTCATATGTCCAAACATAATGAACTGCTGACAATTAACTTTAAGTTTTGACTCTACTTAGTAATAATAATTATTATAAATAATAATAGTAGTAATGGTAATATTTATTTGCCATTTACACTGGTTATTAATACTGAACCTTGAACAACAACAACAACAATAATAATAGTAATAATAATGATAATAATAATAATAATAATAATAATAATAATAATAATAATGATAATAATAATAATAATAATTATTATTATTATTATTATTATTATTATTATTATTATTATTATTATTATTATTGTAATAATAACAACAAAAATTATAATAACACTTATTTTCCATTTACACTGGTTATTAATACTGAACCTTAAATAATAATAATAATAACAATAATAATAATAGTAATAATAATAATAATAATAATAATAATAATAATAACAAAAAGACCTCTATTACACTGGTCATTAATACCTAGCCTTAAATATTAAAATATATTAATACAAGTACCTCGACAGGGACAGAGGCTTACCTGAAGTCTTAGAAGAACCATTGACACAAATAGAATTATAGAAACTCTGTCTACTTAGATTCCTCTATTGGTAAGAGATATAAGGTGACAACGTTTACTCAGTGGTAGAGTGCACGAGTTTGAAAACGACAAATGCAGGTTCAGTCCCACCGCGGAATGCTAGAAAAAAAATTGAACCTTCATCCCCAGCGCCAACATGTCTGTGTCCACCCCCTTTCGAATGGGGACTCATTGCGACACATAAAATAGTGCATTATTGTAAAGTAGAGAGAGCTAAGTTTTATGTCCTTATGATGCAAATACTATGAATTTAATGGAATAAAATAAACCGTTTTCGTCATTTTTAACGTATTGTAAATCGCTGAATTAGGATGTGGACTTGTCTGTAGTTTGTGTATGACATAAATGTATTATTTTATGTTGATATGTATACTTTTCAGATATTAAGCGGTCATGTGAACTATCGTAGATATCTTGTAGAATAATAGGTCATTACTGACTTACCTGACTTCCATGTCGAGTAATTACTTTTTTGCACTCTAAATCTCAAAAGATCGATCGATAAGGAGAGAGAGAGAGAGAGAGAGAGAGAGAGAGAGAGAGAGAGAGAGAGAGAGAGAGAGAGAGAGAGTTTATTCAGTCTAAGCATTATGTAGGAAGGTATATATATATATATATATATATATATATATATATATATATATATATATATTATATATATATATATATATATATATATAGGGTAAAAGGAATACTTAATTTTGGATTTTTTTTTTTTTAATTTCCTCTCTATCTCGTTCCCTTCCTATCCCTTCTGCTTTCGTTCTTTGCCCCTCTTCCCAAAAACTAGGATAATGAGATTTTTTCGTGATGTTTCCCAATTGTGTGTCTTTCTTTAGCTCTTGAATCGAAGGGACTTTGTTAAGCTGTTTGTCATTTTGTTTATTTAGAATCCTCTTTCATTCTTCTCGTAGTCTGTTGGCTTAAATAAGTCGTGAAGGGGGAGAGCTCAGTACCCATATTTGAACCCTCAATCGTAAAGACAGAAGCGTAAATATATATATATATATATATATATATATATATATATATATATATATATATATATATATATATATATATATATATATATTTGGATAGAGACAGGTAGATATGTAGACTTATAAACGAATTTAGAGACATCGAAATCATATAGGAAAGAATATATATTAGCTTTTATTGAAATATAGTTATCAATGAATCAACCGATGTAACGGTTACCACTAAGATGAGTGGCCAAGCATACTCGAAAGCTCAAAATTAATATCGTTCCTTCTTTATTTTGCGTCCAAAGTTACATTCTCATGTTTCATATCATGCACGTTTAGATATATATTTAAGTAGGTTTTCGTCTTGTTGTAATGGGCAATAATTCGGTGAAGCCCTGTAGTATTATTATTAGCTTTTTTGTAAATCGACTTTACAAAACCTCTGCCCAGATTAGGAGAACTTCGTACCGTTATTAGTGCCCGTGATGGAATCTAGTGCTTTTTAGTGCCACACGTGCATTAGTTAAGAAGAAGGAGAGAATATTTTTAATAATTTGGAGAGAACGGTGTGTGTCTGATTTTCCCTTGCCACTGTCAACATGACTGACAAATGAAGGCATGTTTAAATGAGAGATAAGTGATTTACCAGTGTTCTTGTTTATTAGTGAATTTATTTACTAATTTACTGATATCATATATCTGAATAATCAAGGTCTAACTATTCTCTGAATGCGTTGATAGCCGACATAGTCATTTCTTGCCATACTTTAAAATGTTTAAGTGCCAAAGTGTCATCCTTTAAGGAAATCGTTAGTGTCTTGGAGAGGAAGTGGAATCATATTTTATTCTTTGCATTTTACGAAGTGAGGTTTTGTGTACTGGAGAGAAAGTTAATGCCTGCAGTTTGCATGCAGCCAAGAATTGTCCAAAGTGCGAAAAAAAAGAATGATTGTAATTGATGTGTAAGAGAGCATATCGAAAGACTTCTCATTAAGCGTTGATGAGGTATCGTAGCTTTTTTACTCTCTTAAAATGATGTTAAAGTCCTCCTCGCGTATTGCCAAAAAGACTTGGCTAAGATAATATGAATTGTTTCAATCAAATAATTTTATTTTTGCGTTTTATGTATTACTGTTAGTCCCCATTATAGAGGTGGACAGATAGATTGAAGCTGTGGTATTAAGGCTGGATGACTTTCTTAACGCCCCACCGTGAGTTAGATCGCATGTCGTTCACCTCTCATGTCGAGTACTTGAAGCATTACACTACGGTCAGGTAGATATAGTTACTAAATAGATAAAAGGAACTCATATTGCCTCGCATCTGATATATTCTATCGCTGTTGCTAATAACATACAAGAGCAATATAGAAATATAGATTAATTTATAATTACCTAGACAGAGTTAGAAATAGATAAACAGTCAGAAATAGATAAACAATGAATAAAATGAAGTTGCTTCAGTTATGACATGAACATCTGAACCGGCAAGAAAGACAAACTTTGTTTAATTTCTTTTTCCTATTATTATTATTATTATTATTATTATTATTATTATTATTATTATTATTATTATTATTACTACTACTGCTACTACTACTACTACTACTACTACTACTACTACTACTACTATACGCGATTTTGAAGTCAGTGAGCACCTTTAGCCATTATCAGAGAAATTTTCCCCATTTCATCGTGTTCTATAATTATTAGTATCTTCCACAAACTTGAACTTCATCATCATCACAAACCTCACCACCATCATCATCATATAGACATCAGGTCCAAAAAATGGCTCATCTCTTAACACCATTAGTGTCGGAGAGTCCATTACAGGGCATATCCACCACCCACACTAGCGAGCCATACTGGCTTCGCTCTTCTGTCATCATTACTATTTCTTCTCCATCTTCAACTGCTTACTTTTTACGTTTTCGAGTGACTACTTTTCGTATGGTGGATTGAAAGCTGGAGCTGTATGTGTGTGTGTGTGTAATCATGTTTTAGGTATACTGACTTTTTTTCGCGTCTCAAACACTTGCAAAAACTGTTCCACTCATGACCTCCTTCACTTCCAGATACTCGTGTCTCATGATAAATTTACATAAATCTTTAGAACGATAGTAGCCACCTTCAAGGGCCGAGTTCCAGCAAAGGTGAATTTGGGCATCTGGGGGTCCTTCTCCACCAAACCCTTCATCAAGGAACCACTAAGATGCTTCAATTGCCAGAGATTCGGACATCACAAAACCCAATGCACCCTTCCAGAAGTCTGTGCCGTTTGCAGTGGAAGACACAGCACGGAAAAGTGTGTCCAAGCGCACAAGGAGGGCA
>JAXCGZ010024254.1:0-10366 GCA_037179515.1 Halocaridina rubra | reverse complement strand
TCACACAATTAGGTAATCACACACAGGAGACGGGAAGATACGAGCTTTGGGCTCTTTCCCGTAAACACAGTTAGGTACACAATTAGGTAATCACATGGTCTTAACCTGTCTTCACTGTTTTCTGAATTTTTTTCCTACGAAATTTACCTCTAAGTTTGTTTGCATACACCTTCTTGGCTCTAGACTACTGAGTTCAGCTCCGCATATAAAAAAAGAAAAGTTAATACCTCTATATAAATTTAAAATGACTATTTAATCATACCCGTAATATAACTTAAAATATGTCCAAACAGTGTTATCATTTACTTATAATCATACACTCTCACTTATAAAAAAAAAAAATAACTATACACAAACTTAAAATCATTTACCGTGTCTTATCGTACTGCCATTCATAAACTTAAATAATTTACCTCATCTAATTCTATAATTTCACCTATTAAAAAATAACTTAAAATTATCCTAATACCAGTTACTTCTCCTAATCTTGCACTTCAACTTATCAAAATGTTAAGTTTATATATGAAATATATTCTTGACAATACTTTGGAACACTTGTGAGATTGCATGCTATGCTTCTTCTGCTTATATTGTCATTTACATATAAATATGATTTTGTTTACATTATTCACATGTCGTCGCATGTGAGGAAATAAGTAACCACCCACCTGTTTTGATCATTTTATATTCTTTCTTTTCCTCATTGAATATGTTCAAATTTTAGTTCTTATTTATATATTTAAAAATAAATATGTCTTTCCTTTATCATTATCAATTTTCTTATCTGTAGTCTTTAAAATATTCTCATTTGCTTCCATTGTCTCGGTTTTAGCGACATGTTTGAACAAAATTTTCGAGTGCAGTTTGTTTAATATATTCTCATGCTATTATCTGTTACATCATCGCCCCGCCCATAATATACAAAAGAGCTTGTGATTGGACGACAGGCACGGTGTTCATCCCATCACGTGATAAAGTAGCATCATGACTGGACTCCACCAAAGTGTCGTTCTTCATCTCAAAATTGTAATCAACATTCTTCATATTTGCCTTTGTTTTGGTCGGAATTATGGTATCCATGCAATCTCTCTCTGCTTGTCCTTGGATGAATCACTTATTGCTTAAGTTATCTAAATATAAGTCATAAATTGATATCACCTGCTATGTGCGAACTTGCTCTTGAATTTTGTGTTCATTGTAGATGTTTACATCGTTGGTTTTATATTGAAATTGTATTTTTAGGCTCTGGTTTCATAGTATACTGTATTTTAATTTTTGGCATCTGCTCTGTATAATTCGTGCCATTACATACAGTGTGTAGAAATTAATTCATCTCATTTGTTTGTATACATATAGTGTGTGCAAATTCATATATATGTAAATATATGTGTTATGTATAAATTATCTAGTAAATGAAATGTATTATATGCCGTATCATGACACTCATGGAGCGTCCAATTTCTGACAGTATAACAACTAGGTTTGTCCTTTGCTTGTCAGGAGAATCAAGAGTGACCACCAGGATGTCATGAATTATCTAAATGCATCTTCATTGTAATGATAGTCTTATCTTAAATGCCTGATTATGATTTTTTTATTATTGTTATTATTATTTTTTTTTTTTGGCAGGCCAAAGAAAAATTGAAATAATGATATGTAGAGTCACAAGCTCAGAATATGAGAATGGAAGAGTAGGATCCAGATAACAATGATAAATGGGACACCCTTAAATTTCAGTGTTAATTGTGAGGGATAAATTATATGCTCTGTTCAAGCATCTAATTGTTTGATGGACACTGAGGAAAGATTATCAAGGGCAGGGTTTAGAAAATAAACATAAAAAATTTGCATGAAAGCCATTAAGTGTAAATAACAAAAGTACCATTCTAGTGTATAGCTATTTGTCCCGGAAAGAGTATTGTGGTTTACGTTAAAAAACATACATGCATACACAGTGGTTGCAATTGCCCTTGTAAGGGGTTGGCCTAGTCAGAGCGTACATACATATACCACAAGTTATACCACCCCAGTCACTCCTCTCAGCTCTATGGGGATAATGGATCACCGAATTCCCTATCCCACCACGACACTTATTGGATCACCCACTTGGAACGTGGGTTAGAAACAGGAGATTATTATTGCAAGGAAGCAATTGAAAATAGATAGATAAATACCAACCCTTCTTAGCTCATCTGATCAGTGCATGATATGCACTTAGAAGGTACTGAGTTCGTCTCTCCTAAACGATTTGTAAAGTATCTCTTTAACAAAAACTCTGCATCCTACAATTAATACCACTGTTTATTTTTACTCGAATACAAATATACAAATAAATTTTCTGTATTCCGAAATCGCCTTTAGTTTTGCTTTCATTGTTGTTGATGTTGTTGTTTTTATCAATTAGAGTTATGGGGTTCTACGGAAAATGAACTCTGCCCCACTTGCATTGTTTGTGACCCAAACAGTATGGCAGGGGAGAGGTAGAATTGCAGCGATCTTTCATTTCCAATGGGTTAAACCATGTGAGATGTGATAAGTGGGTCTTCTGGTGAATGGGTGTGCTCTTTGACTCGACCACCCCTTTACAAGAGGGAGCGTTGCCTCTGTGCATATATTGGTAGATGGATGGCTCTTATATGGATTGGTTCATCCAAGGACGCTTTCACACCAAAGTGGCACTTCGCACATGACATGCCAGTTGAAAACGAACATCCGGAAATATATGAAACCTTTACCTCAGAAGTGGTGTGACACGTCCAGTGTGCCACGTGCGACATGCGTCGCAAGTCACACATGACACATGGGACGTGTCACACCACTTCTGTGTGAAAGGTTTCATATATTTCCGGATGATCGTTTTCAACTGGCGTGCCACGTGGCATGCCAAATGCGACGTGTTACTTTGGTTTGAAAGCGGCCTAAGTATAGAACCGAGGAGCAGTTTTTTTGTGGTTCCATACAGGTTTACACTTGTCTGCTCCTCATTTTGAAATGATGTCCAGTTTCATCTTAACGGTTAAGTTTTTCTATTGTGTTATTGTTATCGTCATAACATTTTGTTAATTATAAGTACTTACATTTTGTATGTACTCTTCAAAAATATTTGTATTTTGTGAATATTTATTTATTTCTCTGTTTATTTTGCTTATTTATTTATGATTTATTACATAACTTATTTTTTTTCTTTAACCCTTTGACTAGCGTTTATAATATGCATATTGGCGATCACATAAAACATAAAATCAGTTTAGACGGAATTAAATAATTACCGTGTAAAAATCTGTCATAGAAAACTAGTACTGTCAGAGAAAACAAAATAAATTAAAAGGTAGACTATAACTTGGAAAAATCATTATGACTTAAACCTTTTCTAGAGATATACACAATACTGCTTTTTTTTTTTTTTCTTTCTTAATATTAAAGACGTACTAATATTTTAGGTGGCCTTTATTATGATTCTGGATATATTCCTAATTTCATATTACCCTAGCAATGAGAAACTGGAATCCGCCCGCGTATTCTTGGCATATCGTAGGGCGCAACTAAGAGAGATTGAGGCGATTTTGGGGGATAGTTACTCTCTCCCTTAAGCTCCATTGCTGCCTGTATACCCTGCATGTCGTATGAGGTTGCTCTGAGTGACAGGGGGTTTGAAACTTGGCATTTCTTCCGCCATAAATTTCTTTCAATTATTCGCTATTGTTATGACAACTCTGCAATTTCCGTTTAATTGTGACACTTTACTTCAAAGTTATCATCATCAGCATAATAATAATAATAATAATAATAATAATAATAATAATAATAATAATAATAATAATAATAATAATAATAATAATAATAACATTAACAACAACAACAACAACAACAACAACAATAACAATAATAATAATAATAATAATAATAATAATAATAATAATAATAATAATAATAATAATAATAATAATAATAATAATAATAATAATAATAATAATAATAATAATAATTACAGTAAAAACAAATTATATGTGTTAATTCGTCTAAGATATTTAGTTGCAAATATGTGTTTCTTAAAATATGCTTTTTTCATAAGTTGTGCTTTATATATATATATATATATATATATATATATATATATATATATATATATATATATATATATATATATATATATATATATATATATATATATGAGAAAATACGATAAAAATGTTAAGGAACAGAAGAAATGAGTATGGAAAAAGTAAACTGTATACTTAAAGCTGCAACAACATTTATTTAATTGTAGTTTTTCTTTATTTTATGATTTTTATTATACTTTATGATGCTATTTTATAATGCTTTATGCTGTGTATTATCTAGATGTCTTCAGAATGCTATTAAAGACATTAGGATGATAGTTTTTATATCATCTTAGAGTTTAAATTTAGCATTTTAAGTGGGTCGTTTCGCTCGGGCCAGCGAGTTCATCAGGCAGGTTTACCAAAATTTGCATTTTGAGTTTCAAAAAGAGAAATTTTCGAAGGCTCCTGCTACAACTCCTAAAAGGAAGTCTAAAAAATGAAAGAAAAATCACCACCAAAAGAAGAGAAATGGAACTAGTCCAGTCTCTTCCTCTTCTTGGGATGGCTCTGGTAGTAGAGATCGATGACCGCTCACTTCGCGATAGTGGGAGGACTCCCTCTGACTACCACAGGCACCTTCAGACGTGGTTTTTTTCTTACATTTTTTTTCGCGAAGAAGGTGACGAAGGAGTGCCCTTCTTCCATCCATGGCTGTGAAGGCACAGCCTAAAACAACCGGAGGAGAGGGAAAGAAGGGCGTCGGAATCGGTGTGACTTCCTCAGTCTGTCTCGGCGGCCCTAAGGCTTCCGAAGACATCCTGATTCCATCATCGCCGGATCCCGAGTCCTTCGTCTTCCTTTTCGCTACACGAGAACGATTTCTTCTTGGGATCTTCTGGACAACTTCAAAAGTTACCGAAGGAACAAGAGTCAGCAAAAGACAAATTTTATTTGGGGCTCTTCCGAACAGCTTGTGTCTCCAGGTTGCAATCTTAAAATTCCCTAGCGTTGGTTTCCGGGAAAAATTTTACCAGACTTTCGTCTGTCTTCGGCTTTTTATATGTAACTGCGCATAGAGGTGGTAACCAGAAAAATCAATTATTAAAGAAAATCTTGGAAATTCACTAGAATGAAAATAAGGACAAATCTGGTGAGTAATGTATATCTACCTGGAAAATAAAAACTGCCAAATCTTTGTGATCACATATTGTACAGTTTCATAGAAAGAAATCTTGCAAATAAAAAAAAACGAAACATTTTTATTCAGAATGAATTATTAAACATACCATGTAGTAGATTGGCCCATGGCATCAACCGCCCGTTGAGTTAATACAGCTGAAGCATCTTGTGGACTTGAATATGTCTGTCCAGGACAGTTCGATGTTAAATCTTCCTTCAGTTACTGTTCTTTTTCTATGCCTACATCAACACCGGATATTCTTGGATATTTGGTACTCATGTCTTATTATCCCTTCACATCTGACAAAATACTCCCCGTCTCTGTTTCTCTTTATGTTTCTTCGTGTCCACGCTCGATGAGGGTAGATTTTTTTTTTTTTCCGTCCTGGTGTCAATCCTAAATATATATATATATATATATATATATATATATATATATATATATATATATATATATATATATATATATATATATATATATATATATATATATATATATATATTTAAATATATATATATAAATATATATATATATATATATATATATATATATATATATATATATATATATATATAACTTTTTTCTTTTATTTACTTGTAACACGAGTTTACATAGCAACTCAACTTGGCATGCAAATACCGAGTTGATAATAATAATAATAAT
Source organism: Halocaridina rubra (assembly GCA_037179515.1). Taxonomy (NCBI): domain Eukaryota; kingdom Metazoa; phylum Arthropoda; class Malacostraca; order Decapoda; family Atyidae; genus Halocaridina; species Halocaridina rubra. The sequence goes on along the minus strand of JAXCGZ010024254.1, from coordinate 4,480 downwards.
AATAATAATAATAATAATAATAATAATAATAATAATAATAATAATAATGATGATGATGATAATAATAATAATAATGATAATAATAATAATAATAATAATAATAATAATAATAATAATAATAATAATAATAATAATAATAATAATAATAATAATAATAATAATAATAATGAAAAAATAATTAATAGGAATGTAAAATGTTCAGTGGGTTTTTGATAAGAATAATGGGATCTTGTAAATATAAATAACCCCAGGGTCCTTTAGGGTTATTCGTCTTTACAAAACAAGTCATGGAGTTCGTTATATTTACAAGGTAGTTATAGGGGCTATTTGTATTTACAAGGTAATCATTAGTTGTAACCTAAACTAACCTAACCTAAACAAGGGGTTATTCAACTTTACAAGTTTGATTACGGGATTATTCAACTTTACATAGGATTATGAGGATTATTTATCTTAACAAGATCCGATTAATGAACATTATTCTTGTTTACTTATTGACTATCCCGTATATTTTTCATAAGGGTTATTCACTGTAATATAATGTGAAAAGTGGTGTCAATAATAATAATAATAATAATAATAATAGTATTAATAATAATAATAATAATTATTATTATTATTATTATTATTATTATTATTATTATTATTATTATTATTATTATTATTATTATTATTATTATTATTATTATTATTATTGTTATTATTATAAGTAGGAACAGTAATAATAATAGTAGTAGTAGTAGTAGCAGTAGTAGTAGTAGTAGTAGCAGTTTAAACATTACTGGGTGATATATGATACAGAAATATATTAATATAATAATATATAAGCTACAGTGCATGGTTGACGCTTACAACGATAACACAAAACAAAATAGTTACCCCTATAAATTTATAGTTTTCTTTGTATTAAACAAAGAAAACTATAAATTATGGGTACCCTATTGTTATTATCTTTACGCGTATGCAATATTATTAGTTATATCTGTTGCATGATCATCCATGTGTATATTTCGTTTTAAGAAAATACAAAAGAATTCATACCGTTAAGTTTCTAATCGTGTACATGCTTAAGGTTTGATGTTATTGTTGGTTATGAGGAAGAACATTGATACCAAATAGTCAGGTTATTGTTGTTTGGTTTTTCTTTTACCTAATGATACTTACCTAATGACAATTAAAGAGGCATAGGAGTCAGTGCCCGTAGAGAGTGACTCTTCTCAGTCATTCAGTCTCAACATACTTGTCGTATGAGTTTTTGAATGAATTAACACTTTGGCTCATTACAATGTCATCAGGGAGACTTTTCCAGTGGTTTACAATTCTTGAATGAAAGAAATTGTTCATGTTGGTGGTTCGGTGTGTGGGTTTTACCAGCATCAGGCTTTGTCCTCTGGTATTTAGGCCTCTCCTCTACTGCTGCAAGTTGCAGAAAGTGATCTTCTATGACTGCGTCGATACCGTGGAGTATTTTATAAGTTTCTTTCATATGTTTACACACCTCTTAATTGTATTACACAATATTATAGACTGGGTTTTGTGAAAATAATAATGATAATAATAATAATAATAATAATAATAATAATAATAATAATAATAATAATAATAATAATAATAATAATAATAATAATAATAATAATAATAATAACAACAACAATAATAATAATAATAATAATAATAATAATAATAATAATAATAATAATAATAATAATAATAATAATAATAATAATAATAATAATAATAATAATAATAATAATAATAATAAGCCATTAATTTAGATAATTCTGTTTTACAGTAGAATCATTTATATGTCATTTTGAAATTCAGTTTCCTGAAGGTACTGTTTCGTCAATGGATGCACACATTAATATTATAATGACTGAACCCACCGCGTATTCCTATTCTGCTTCACACCACACCACGTTGCTCTCTTCCATAGTAATGTGAGATTTTGGTGAAGATATGAAATAGGAACTACCTTTTGAAGTCGACAGGAGGCATTTTATTTTTTATGACTGTGATGCCAGGACGGGCCAAAAAAAAAATATATAAAATAAAACAGCCCTCATCGGGCCTGGGCAAGAAGAATACATAAAGAGAAACAGAGATGGAGAGTGTAATGACTTGTCAGATGTGAAGGGATAATAAAAGATGTGTAATGAATATCCAAGAATATTCAGTGTAGCTTTAGACATAGAAAATGAACCGTAACTGAAGGAAGACTTCACATCGAACTGTCTTGGACAGTCCTATTTGAGTTCAGAAAACCTTCAGCTGTAGTATCACAACGGGCGGTGGGTGCCATGAGCCAACCTACTACATATTGATCACTGATCCGCGGAGTCATTAAGGGTTATTATGTTATTAACTTCAGGAATTCAGAAATTGGCTTTTCGTAATATTTTTTCTTTTGTAGATAAAAGGAAAAATAATGTTTAGTGTGATTATTAACTACAATTATCATTTTCAAAGTAATAAGCTTAAATAAATTCTTTTCTTCTTTTTGCTTCACTTGTCAAGCTGTGCCTGTAAAAATAAGATAGGAAAAAATCTTTAATTTATCTACAACTTTTTGACTTGTCATGAATTTGAAACCCACTGCCATGTCTAAAGAAAGTGAAAGAAAAAAATACTCTATAGTTTGATTTTTGGATGAAATAATTCTCAGAGTAATGAGCATAATTATTTTTTTTTTTTACTTGTCATAATAAGAAAAATTATTGTTGAGTCTGCAAACTATGTAAGGAAAGATAGTGTTTAGTGCGATTATGGACTAATATAATGATTTTCAAGGTAATAAGTATGGTCATATCCATTTTAGTTTAGTCTTGTTATGATATGGAAACCCGTTGTTATATTTAGAAAAATATATAGTTATTATAATTTGTCTGTAAGAATATGTTCTAAACTAATTTATTATGTTGAATTTTCTAAAATAATATGCTCCAAGGTAGTAAAATTAATGAAAAATAAATCTAAGTTTCATGCAGTGTGGATCTTTTTCTGCATTGTGTTGTTGAATAGATAGAGTATATATGTCTTTGACACCAAAGTGATAGATATAATCGGATATATGTGTCTCATTCACACATTGGTTCATTTTAGTAATTTTTTTTTGTTCTATATCAGGAAAACTCTTTGTATTAAGGAGAACCTTAAGGTGACGATTTGTTGTATTGGTCGTTCTTTGAAGCATTATGAAGGTAAAATGCTTTTATGTTCTTTTGTTTTTGCTTTCTCGTTTCTTCTTCGCACTTTGAAGTCATAATTATAATGCATCTGATTCTTCACCTTCTTGTAAAATATTTTAATAAACTCTACTTGTTCCATAATTGGTCATAATTATGTAACATGATTTTAACTTATATTTTTTATGTTCCTTCTTCTTCTTCCTCCGGTATGATAGGACACGAAACTTGCTCGAAATTATGCAACATACTTAGTGAGAAAATATGAATGATACTTTATCCTTGGACAAATAAGTGGTAGAGAATTAGAGAACTCGAGGTTTATGGTACGACCAAGCGCTGTTTCTGGATATTAGCTCACGTTTTGTTATATTTGTAGATTTTTCACAATGACTTAGAGAAATAGCCTTATGAACGCAGCATAAGAGCTCTTTATAGTTCATATTTAAGCTCTCATCTTAGACGAATCATTGCTGATTTTAGAATTACCTGTATCTGCTCTTAAAGCAACGCTCTTTAATTCATAGTTAGGCTTAGCACAGGCGTCAGGTCGAGGGTTCGCGCCCCGTCACGGTCTAAGTTAGCAAGGGCATGCACTCAGAGTAACAATTACATCTGCCAAAACAAGTCCTTCGCAAGAAGGCAACCGTCCTAGCCCTTAGTAGAAAAGGGAGTCTGTGACGTAAGACCGGAACAACATGAACAATTTTTATACTTTGACTCTCAGCATCGGAAAATAACTTCCATTTTTTGTTAGTAAATATCTGCATTTGTAAATGAGAATTTGCCATATATTTCATTGGCTTAGAATTCATGCTATTAATGCTGTTGATGGTAACTTTCACATTATTGTGTAATTCTTTCATGCCCTTGGTCATATAACAGCTATTTTCCCTATGCAATCTCATCTTATTTTTTTTTTCCTCTTCTTTTCGTTTATTATAGACTATGGATTTACTTTATAAAATCATGTAGATATGCTCTGTGGGCAATAATTACCTCACACGATTACATATTTCTTATAAGGGGCCGCGGTACTTCGGTGGTACAGCGTGCGAGTCGGGATTTGACAAGCCTAACTAATGAAGGTTCGATTCCTCCCCGAGGAGCTAGGAAGGGCCTCATGCTCACACTCCCCGGCGCCAACATGTCAGTGTCCACCCCTATTCGAATGTGGCTAAGTGTGATACAATAAAAAGTTAAACGCATTGCATATTTCTCATCTTTCGAAATCCTTTATTTTCGCGATGAAATAGGATTTCGTATGTTACATGTATTAAAGTTTCCAATGTTTT
>JAXCGZ010024253.1:0-5000 GCA_037179515.1 Halocaridina rubra | reverse complement strand
AAAATTCTGTTTGCTTTATTTCTGACTGCTGTGCATTGCTCTCTTGGCTTAAGACTACTACTCACAAGAACTCCCAAATCCCTTTCACACTGAGAACTCATGCTTTCATGGTTATTTAGCTTATAACTAGTATTGTCTTTTATAGTACCCATTTTAACTACATTACATTTTTCAACATTAAATTCCATTTGCCATTTGTCCGACCATTCAGATAATCTATTTAGATCTTCCTGTAAAGCATGAATGTCTTCTTTTCCATTTATAGTTCTACCTATTTTAGTGTCGTCTGCGAATTTACTTAGGTTACTACTGATATCCGAATCCAGATCATTTAGATATACGATGAATAATAGGGGACCCAGTACCGAGCCTTGTGGTACCCCGCTAGTAACCGAGCCCCACTCTGGTTTCTCTCCATTTATGCAAACCCTCTGTTTTCTGTCTTTTAACCATTGTTTGATCCATCTGAGAACAGCTCCTCCTATACCATGAGCTTCCAGCTTTTTAACTAATCTTTTGTGAGGAACTCTATCAAAAGCTTTGCTAAAATCTAGATATATTGTATCATATTCTTTGCCACAATCTACTGCCTCGTAAATTTCTGAATAAAAAGACAGTAAGTTTGTAAGGCACGAAAAACCCTTAAGAAACTCGTGTTGTGAAAGTTTTATCAGTCTGTGTAATTCTAGATGTGCCCTTATTTTATTTGCAATTATGGATTCTAGAATCTTACCCACTGTTGACGTTAAACTTACCGGCCTATAATTATTCTTTTTAACTCGTTCTCCTTTTTTAAATATTGGTACCACATCAGCCAATTTCCACTCCATGGGTACCGATCCTAATTTTACTGAATTATTAAATAATGCATTTTGTGGACAACTTAGCTCTTCCTTGCATTCCTTTAATATTCTAGCATATATTCCATCAGGTCCCGGAGATTTATGAGCCTTTAATTTATCTATTTCTTTTAGACACAAATAATGAAATGAATAATATTTGTGCAGAGAAATTAGTCAGTAAGGGTTCAGTAAATAGTGGGTTAAATAACTGGGAGTCTAAGGATAAGAACCATTTGTTACATAGAACAAATATTAACAAAAAGAATAGCCACAAGAAGGGTAAAGCTAGAGAAAGTTTAAAAGTATATTATACAAATAGCCGTAGTTTAGGTAACAAGATAGAAGAACTGAGAGCCATAGTATGTAGTGAGAGACCGAATATAATATGCATTAGTGAAAGTTGGATTAATTTAGTAAGCAAACACCTTAAAGCTGAGTACATAATTACAGGATATAAACTTTATAATGCTGATCGTAGTGCAGATAGAAGAGGGGGAGGGGTAATTATGTATATTAAAGATAGCCTCAAAAGCTGCATTAAGTCTGGAATTAAGACAAATCTAAATTCAGAAACCATATGGGTTGAAATTAAAAATAATATAGAAAGTCTAGTTGTAGGAGTAGTCTACAGACCACCTGATCTAGATAATATAGAGTCGCAAGTTATATACGATGAAATTTCTAAAGTGACCAGGTCAAATAGAGTTTGCATTGTAGGCGATTTTAATTTTAGACATATTAACTGGGAAACCATAACAGGTGATAGTAGCTCTAAGGAGTTTTTGGAAGTAGTAGAAGACAATTTCCTTTCTCAGCATGTACTTGAAGCAACACGGGGGGTGAACACACTAGATTTAGTTCTTAGTAATGGAGAGAATATGGTTACAAATTTAGAAGTTGGTGAAAAATTGGGCAACAGTGACCATGATACCATTAGATTTAACATAATTTTCAAGGAAACTATAAAGGAAAATAAGAATATTGTTCCAAACTTTAGAGCAGGAGATTTTGAGGGCTTAAAAACTAAATTATCTAATGAGGTATGGGAAGGGATTTCTGGGGTACAGATGTGGGTAGTTAATCCAGCATGTCAGGTCGCAGGTAGCGGATTACCCCAAAATTTGAATACCACATGCCAAGGATTATCACAAGATAAGATCAATACATTAAGTTCTCTCACAGGAAAGAACAGCAGTCCGTCAGTTAATATAAATTTGGATGAGGAATATAAAAATTTTGTCATGACTCTTAAGAATAGTCAGAGAGACTATATTCCCATGAAACATTGCAGATCAAGAAAAAATGACCCTAAATGGATGAACAATAGAATAAAGAATCTTATAGGTATTAAAAGAGGAATATACAGGAAACTAAAAAGAGGTGAAGAGCATGTGAGGCAGCAATATATACAGTTAAACAGGGAAGTTAAAAAGATAGTTAGAGAGTCGAAAAGAAAATACGAAGTTAGAATAGCAGGAGAAGCTAAAGAAACTCCTAAAGGGTTTTATCAACATTGTCAAACAAAATTTAAGGAAAAAGTCGGACCAATTGAAGTAGCCAATGGCCATACCACAGATGACGATAAAGTGATGTGTACATGTTTAAATGATTATTTCTTATCTGTATTTACCAATGAAAACTTGGAAAATATTCCGGAAGTAGAATCCATTTACAAAGACAGTCCCGATAAAATACTTAGTTCAATAAATATTACGAGAGAGGAGGTAATAAAAGAAATAGATAAATTAAAGGCTCATAAATCTCCGGGACCTGATGGAATATATGCTAGAATATTAAAGGAATGCAAGGAAGAGCTTAGTTGTCCACTAACTGCATTATTTAATAATTCAATAAAATTAGGATCGGTACCCATGGAGTGGAAATTGGCAGATGTGGTACCAATATTTAAAAAAGGAGAACGAGTTAAAAAGAATAATTATAGGCCGGTAAGTTTAACGTCAACAGTGGGTAAGATTCTAGAATCCATAATTGCAAATAAAATAAGGGCACATCTAGAATTACACAGACTGATAAAACTTTCACAACACGGGTTTCTTAATTGTTTTTCGTGCCTTACAAACTTACTGTCATTTTATTCAGAAGTTTACGAGGCAGTAAATTGTGGCAAAGAATATGATACAATATATCTAGATTTTAGCAAAGCTTTTGATAGAGTTCCTCACAAAAGATTAGTTAAAAAGCTGGAAGCTCATGGTATAGGAGGAGCTGTTCTCAGATGGATCAAACAATGGTTAAAAGACAGAAAACAGAGGGTTTGCATAAATGGAGAGATATCAGAGTGGGGCTCGGTTACTAGCGGGGTACCACAAGGCTCGGTACTGGGTCCCCTATTATTCATCGTATATCTAAATGATCTGGATTCGGATATCAGTAGTAACCTAAGTAAATTCGCAGACGACACTAAAATAGGTAGAACTATAAATGGAAAAGAAGACATTCATGCTTTACAGGAAGATCTAAATAGATTATCTGAATGGTCGGACAAATGGCAAATGGAATTTAATGTTGAAAAACGTAAAGTAGTTAAAATGGGTACTATAAAAGACAATACTAGTTATAAGCTAAATAACCATGAAATCATGAGTTCTCAGTGTGAAAGGGATTTGGGAGTTCTTGTGAGTAGTAGTCTTAAGCCAAGAGAGCAATGCACAGCAGTCAGAAATAAAGCAAATAGAATTTTAGGATTTATCTCAAGAAGCTTTAGCAATAGGACGGAAAAAGTTATTTTGCAGCTCTATCTTGCATTAGTTAGGCCCCATTTAGATTATGCTGTGCAATTCTGGTCACCCTATTATAGAATGGAAATTGAATCCTTGGAGAGAGTGCAGCGAAGAATGACCAAGATGATACACAATATCAGAAATCTACCATATGAGGACAGATTAAAAAAACTTAATCTACATTCTCTAGAGAGGCGAAGAGTTAGGGGGGATATGATTGAAGTGTATAAATGGTTTAAAGGGATTAACAAGGGAGATATTAATAAAGTTTTAAAAATTCATGATCAAACCAGAACTCGTAATAATGGATTTAAGCTTGATAAATTTAGGTTCAGAAGGGAAATTGGTAAAAATTGGTTTGGTAATAGAGTAGCTGATGCATGGAACAAGCTTCCTAGTAGGATAGTAAATGCCAATACCTTAGACACCTTCAAATGTAGATTAGATAGACATATGACAGAGGTAGGGTGGGTATGAATAGGTTAGTGCTTATTAGCAAAATCATAAAAAGAAAAATAGAATAAATAAGTAGAGTAGAATAGAATAGGTTAGACATGCTGAAAATACAATTCAAAAATGGAGCTGCCTCGTGTGTGCCAGTAGGCATGTTGCAGTGTCCTCTATTCTTATGTTCTTATGTTCTTATAAAGATAGATAGGTAGATAGATAGATAGAGAGTTAGATATAGATAGAGGCATTAGAAAGTAGAGGACTGAAAATCAGTACAATAAAAACAGAGTTTATGTGTTGTCACCCCACCAATTAGTTGGTTGACATACATCTACAGGAGGAAATAGTAAAGAGGCGAGAATTATTTAAGTACCTGGGTTCCTATGTGGAGAATGCAGAACTCCAAGTGGAGGTACACAGCATGATCCAAGCAGGACAGAACAACTGGAAAAGGGTATCTGGAGTGTTGTGTGACGGGAGAATAAATGTTAAACTGAAGGGAAAGTGCATAAAACAGTAGTGAGGCCTTCAATGACATATGGAGCAGAGATCTGGCCCATGAAGATATCTAAGTGTCTATGAAAATTCAATAAAGGAGGCTTCACTGGTTCTGACATGTCATGAGGAGGGATTAATAGTATGTTGGGAGGAAAGTGTTGGAAATTAAGATGCCAAGTTGGAAGAGGAGGGGGAGATTATAGAGAAAGTGGATGGAGTGTGTAACAGCTGATATAGAACGAAAAGATCTTACAGTTGATGACGTCGAATATAGGAATCGTTGGGAACAGCTTTCCAGAAACAGCGACCCTGCATAAGCGGGAAAAGTTATCGTGGAATATATATGTATATATATATATATATATATATATATATATATATATATATATATATATATATATATATATATATATATATATATATATATATATATATATATATATATATATATATATATAAGAACATAAGA
>JAXCGZ010024252.1:0-10424 GCA_037179515.1 Halocaridina rubra | reverse complement strand
TATATATATATATATATATATATATATATATATATATATATATATATATATATATATATATATATATATATATATATATATATATATATATATATATATATATATATATATATATATATATATATATATATATATATATATATATATATATATATATATATATATATATATATATATATATATATATATATATATATATATATATATATATATATATATATATATATATATATATATATATATATATATATATATATATATATATATATATATATATATATATATATATATATATATATATATATATATATATATATATATATATATATATATATATATATATATATATATATATATATATATATATATATATATATATATATATATATATATATATATATATATATATATATATATATATATATATATATATATATATATATATATATATATATATATATATATATATATATATATATATATATATATATATATATATATATATATATATATATATATATATATATATATATATATATATATATATATATATATATATATATATATATATATATATATATATATATATATATATATATATATATATATATATATATATATATATATATATATATATATATATATATATATATATATATATATATATATATATATATATATATATATGAATTATATTTTACCCCAACCGGGGCTCGAGCCTAGGACACATAATTACTGTTCCAAGGCGATACTAAATACACCACAGAAGGTCTTAAAATGAAAACTAACCATGCAACTTAATTGCTATACTAGGAATGAACAAATTCTATCTGAATGCCTTTTGTGTTTATATTACAGTTTATCCAACACCACTAGTTGCTTCGATTTGCATTTAATTCAAATCCCAATCTAATTAGTGATCAATAATAATCAAAGATACACATTACCAAGCTTTCTGATATGTCTGGGTTTGCCTTAATTTAAGATAGTTATCTCTGATTTGCTCAGATTATCAGGTCTAAACTTCATTTCCTTGTGGGAAAGTTGATTGTCTGAACTCCTCTACCATTGCTAAATGTTCCTGGTCTTTAGCCCAAACAGTTTCTAAATAATTTTATGACACAAACTTTCCTCCTCTCAATCGTCCTGACGGCTTTATAGTTTGCTCTCCAACTGTTAGAGCCACTCACTGCTAATTCTTCAGTAGGATATTTTAGTGCTCTGGACCCATACACTCTATGCCTCTCTAATCTTATGCCCACCCCTAATCTGTCTACGTAAAAGTCCAAAGGATTCTTTATTTTGTTTCTAAAGGCAAACAAGGAGTTCAGAACCGATGGTATCCCAACAAGGTTCTTTAAGAAGGAGAAGGTGAATTGACTCCTGTGCTTTGCTGTCTTTTTCATCTCATTATTTCTGCCATTATTTTACTTTCATCATTCAAGTGCTTTCAAGTTCAACCAGCTCCTAAATAGTGGACTATTTTGTTCCTTTCAACTACTGACCAATTGCCCTAATCTCTGTATATTGCAAAGTATTCGAAGTTTTTCTCTAGCATCTCTTCTTGCATCCAGCTCTCTTACTCCAGATCACCAATTCTGCTTATACCTTTACCCCTTCTCTCAGTTCTCTTGTTGCCGGATTTCTCTGTGACCGTTTTATATTTGAATGTTGACAGTGCAACATCTACTTCATTCCCAGATACCAATGCTGTTTCACAATGCTCTGTTATTTCGTCTACTCTGTTCCTTCTCCTCAGCAATGGTCTTCCTTAGTTCTCCTCTTCTCTATTGCACATTTTTGCTGATGATTCTATCGCCATGCTTTCTCTTCCTTCTACTCAAGACTTTTGTCTACTGCTCATAATAATTTTCATATATATATATTTTTTTTTAGCTCCGATTTACAGAGGGTATATGAGTTGGGTACCCAAAAGTTAATAAAATCTAATGCCTCCAAAACTCTGTCAAAGATATTACTTTATATTCTTCTCTTCCTGATACCCCATTAGTTTTTGAAAACCAGGAAATTTATCCACGTCATTTTATATAAAATTTCTTCTAAGAAATTGAGAGTTCTGATTCGTTTTCATCATTATTTTTCCTCTCCCCAATTACTAAAAATATATAGAGACGCTACTCCTCCATGCTTAGAATATTGGGGTGCTTCTTCTTATACTTATCTCTTTAAGAGGGTTGTATCTAAAACCATCAGACTCTTTAACGACACTTTTCCTCTAATATCGATTCTCTTTTACTATGCTGGAACATATCATCTCTTTCTCTTTTCTTTTGGTACTACTTCCATTACTGCTCAGATGAGTTGGTGAGCTGCATCCTTCCCCCATTGGCGGAGCCATGTAATACACATAATTGACCTCCTCACACTGGCATTGTGTGGAAATTTGTAGCTCGGGAATTGGTTGGTGCAGTTACTGCTTCTTTTTTACCACCTCCAGACTGGAAATCTCTTCCTATTATTATCTTCTCTAACTCTTCTGTCATTTCTTTCCTCAAACAACAGGTGATACCAGTAGAATAAAAAATAATCTTTTAAATGTGCCGCTGTTAGTCCCCAATATGGGGGCAGACGCAGTGTGGCAGGAGAACTAAAGGTGGATACTTTTTCTAGTGCCCTATAATAGTCCTGTTCATGAGGCTGTCAACTTCCAGTCGAGTACTCAGACTACTCGAGCACCGTGGTCTCCCACATGTGATATCGTTAGAATAATTTCATTAAAACAAAGTCTCAGGAACTCTCCTCGCAAACGCTGTGGTTGAGCAAATTCTTCATGAAATATTCTTGAAAATATCTTGTGTAATATGAAAATATATTCAGAAAGCCCTTAAAATTTTCAGAGGCTGGGACAATCAATACATAAAACTTGAACTTACATTAAAAGCAGCTACATTATCAAGAGTATTAACCGTGTAAGGACTGTTCCTGAAAGCTGCTCTGTGGCAAAACGCTAAATAATTACAATAACTTGAAGTTACTGAAGACACTAATGTTTGGATGAATCATCGACTAAACACCCATTAAACATCACTTACATGAAACATTACTTGCATGAAGAATGAATTATAAAGGTAAAATTTGGCATTTCGATTTTTATGTAATTTATTTACATGTAGTAGGTTGGTCCATGGCGTCAGCCGCCCTTTGCAAAACTATAGCTGAAGGTTTTATAGATTAAAATAAGACTGTCATGGACAATTTGATGATAAGTCTTCCTTCACATTTGGTTCTTTTTTTAGGCCTACATCAACACTTAATAATCTTGGAATTTTGTTACACATCTCTTATTATCCCTTCACATCTGACAATTAACTACACTCTCCATCTCTGTTTATCTTTACTTTAGGTTTTCTTTGTGCCCAGGCTCGATAATGACATTTTTATTTCGTTCTTCTTTGGCCTCTCCTGGTGTGACACTCACAAATGAAAATAACTAAAAATATAAATTTGCTTCATCGTTCTTTCAGGGCTTAATCCTGTTATTTTCCTTGTCTACAATAATGTTGACTCTTCTTTCAACCGTTCTCTCATTTTCTATCATTCTCTAACCTCTGCCTTGTCCTTAAGCTGCCACTTACTTCTTAATGCCTTCTTGTGAGGACAGTTTTCTTTGTCTGTCCCAGTGTCACTTTCATTAAATAACTTAAATGAATAAACAAGGCATATGACCTTTGATCTGCTTAACTGAACATTCATACTGATTTGAATCACCATCAATATTCCGTTAAAACATGACTAAATTCCATTGTCTTACTTATTCATTCATGTAAAATGTCAGAAGATTAAATGTTTCACAAGTACTCCAAGAAAAGCTTCTAATAATACTATTTCTAGAAATCTTGAATTCGTTTGTGTACAATTAGCACTAATTGTAAGGATACTTTAAACACCGACCAGTTCTCCTTGGACCCAAATATTTGTCAATTAAAAAAGTGGAATACAAAATCAAAGGGATTAAAGATATTCTAGCTTAGATTAATCATGACATTTTGCCTTCGCAAAAAAAATTACTTTAATTATTTTGTATTTTTATTTTTATATTGCTATGTTCAGTTATCTACACACAACGTTAATTTGTATTTTGACCTTAATGTTAAAAAGTCCGATTTTCTGAAGCAATGCCTGCAAAAAGTTTAGAGTACACTATGTAAAGTAAAACTAAAGGTTCAGGGAACATTCATACACAATAATGATGAGACATTTACGGAGTGCTCTTTAACACAACACTGCAACACTGACCTGCCAGTACAAAAGTGAACTAAAATTTCATTAACTAAAAATAAAATATACAATCACAAATCTGATAGTAAATATATTCCGGATGTTGATTGAATCAAACCTGATGAGAAGACCTGGTAACGGTAAAATGAGGCATAGTATTATTCTGTGAATTATTGTCTTGTACAAGAGTGGAACTATCATCAAAAGTAGAATTTGTTGCACTCTATGACACAAAAATATTAGAACTAGTTGCAATTTCTTCACTCTCATCAGAGCCAGACATTGCTCTCGGCAGCTAGACTGGTTTCAGCTTGTCGACAGAGACAGTTTTTAATATCTTAAAATTTGTCTTAAAATTAAATATTTAGCACTACGCTCAACAACCTCAAGTGGACCATAGCATGGCACCTCTAATGGGCGACGGGCTGCATCCACTCTAAATCAAACATGTGAACAAGTCTCAAAATCCTTAGGAACATAGGGTTTGTTAGAACTTGCATGATGGTGACTAGAGGAACATTAACAAAAAGCTAATTCCAACATTCTCTTCATTAGTTCTGATATAATTTCTTTTTTGGCTCAAAGTGGGCTCTTGGGAAGTAATCATGAGTTTTGGACTAAGTAGCATACTGACAGTTACCAAGATAAAGGGGAAACTCCAGGCTCTGTAAGAATACATTGTAAACCCAAAAGCTCTATTGGCAAGGAAATAAGCCAAGCATCATTACGGGCCATCAAATATGCTTTTAAGATACAATGGGTTCTTTCAAACATGTCATTAGCTTGGAGGTGATATGACCTAGTTCGTAGTCTATAAAATTCATTGATAGAGGAAAGCTGCTGAAATAAAGAGGATTCAAAATTGTGGACATCTATCTGTAAAAACATAAAGGACACTCCAAAACGAGACACCTAACCACTAATGAAAGCAAAAGCTACTGTTGCAGCAGACATATCAAGGATTGGTATTGCTTCTAAGCACCAGGTAGTTCTGTATATGGAAGTAAGACCATGCAGCTCTGGTGCTGTAAAAGTCTGTCCGGTAATTTTACTTGGAGGAACGGAGACAATTATATCTAGGTGGACAAACTCAAATCTCCCAAAAGGTGCTGTAAAATTAGTAACAGACGCACAAGTACACAAGGTGTACTGTAGCTTTGATCACAGGATGTGAAATAGTATGTAAAATTTAGCAAATTGATTTACGACAATAAAAGGGGAGAAATGGTCTTGGATGAGTTGTTGAGGTGTCACAGTACACGTCATGATTTTGTAATATAAAAGGTTTCAATCTATCGATGTAATCAAGAGTTTCTGTATCTGTGGCTTGACCTCAGCTATGCCAGCTAAATCTTATATATCCACTGAGACAGCAGATACAGGTACAAAACTAGTTAGACAGGCAGCCACGACATTGTCTGCACCCTTTATGTGTACTACGTCAGCGTTGCTTCTTACCTGAATTTGTTTAATGAGGACTTTTAAATGCGAAATCTAGAAGTTTATGATATGCAAACAATAAAGTGCTTCATCTTTCAATAATGTGCTTAAACTTTTACACAGCCATACATGCAGCAACAAGTTCTTCGTCAAAAGGTGAATAGTATTTCTGAGCTGTTAATAGTTTTTAGATAAGAATTCTATAGCAAAAAGGTTTTCATCCTGGAGTTGATGTAATGCAGCTCTGGCAGCAGCTTGGGAACAATCAGTCGCAAGGTGCCGTGGAGAATTATTATGGCTGGAGAGTATGCACTTGTGCAACCATTATTATGTGACTCTTTAGCATATATAAAAGCATCTTGAGCTTTTGGATTTTTGATTCCATTCAATAGCTTTAGATTTAGGCTCCAATCTAATTACTTCAGTCAAAGGGTAAACAACTTTAGCAAATTGGGGAATCGTTCCCCTATAAACACTTGACATCCAATAGACATGCAAAAAAAAAACAAAAATCCTTAGGATTAGCAAAATTGCCAATATCAGATTGTTTATGAGGAACAGGTTTCACACGTTTTGAAATTATAGAATATCCTAAATATGCACTCTCATCTCTGAAAAATTCACTTTATTTTACAGAGACTTTGAGATTATATTGACTTAATATCTGAAACACTTATTTTACTTGCTTCATATGATCTTCCTCCATCCCTGAAAAGAAGTAAATGAATACAAAATAAAGGTCTCTGAATAATCTATCCATCAGTGTTGAAATGTAGCAGGGGAATTTCTAAGGCCCTATGGCTTGAAAAAATACTCAAAATAGCCAAATGGGGTGATTACTGCTGTCTTTTCAACATCTGATGGATTCACTGGAATCTGATGGTAAGTCTTGAGAAGATCAATTTCACTGAGAACCAATCTTGTAGTTTCAGTGATACTTGACTAACAAGGGGCAACCGATATTTGCTTGAAATGGCGACAGCATCCGGTTGCCAAAAGTCACCGCCAGTCCCCCATTCACCTGGTTCTAATTTAGAAACTAAATGTATGATTGAAACCTATGGTGATTTTAAAGGTTGTGCAATGCCCTTATCTAACAACTGCTTAAATATCTACTTAGCAGCAGCATATGTATCTTGGGCCAATGCCGACCTTTAGCAACTGTAGGAAGAGAACTTACAGTGTCATTATAATTATATACATGGCAAGTTTTAAAAGTTTCAACCCTTGAGGGCTTAGCACTAGACAACAAGAAAGGGACTTCCCGAAACAAATGTTGTATGTAGGTGGGTAGAAAATTGACATCATTAATTATGTATATTGAGTGAAAAGAAGCATTATCCCATTTTACAGTACACGTAGCAAGTCTATCTGTGAGTTTTTTACTTTTTTTTATCAATCAGCAATTCAGTGTAATAATGGAAATCATTACTCACAAGTGGTTTATTCACATCTGCAGCAATGAATGTCCAAGGAAATGGAAGGAATAGGTGGAAATGGTCATACTCAGATCTATTTCACTGTATACGGAGATAAGCATACCAGTAGCTGTCGAAATAGAGACGGCTGTTGGCTGTAACAAAGTCTTTGGTATATAGTATGGTAAGATGATTGATACTGCAGCAGCAGTATCAATAATAAAATTTACATTAGTGCCACCAACTTTGGCTACAAACTATAGAAGTGGCAGAACAGAGGCGGTTGCAACAAAAAAAATTTCATCTGTCTGCTTTACTAGTTTACCTGAGTCTTAGGAGCTTGCATTCTTCTTACTGGTGATAATGGTTTGGATGCTGGGAATGACGATCTTGAAGAGGATCGCATCTGTAGGTGAGAAGATTTAGTTGGCCACTGGCACCAGGGCTTGCACCATTTAGCATTTGTACCAAAATATGCACGAGCACGGCAAACCTTTGGACACTTATTCTGATAGAGCGTATGCAGCCTTTGAAAATATTAGGTTAAAGATGACAGTCTGTCGCGGTGCACTGACACGGTGTTGTACTTTTGAAGGCTACACTGCATTGATGGAATTCCCAGAGATGACAAGTAACTCGTATGCAAGCTGGCTTAACGCCTGTAGATTCATTTCACCTTATGATGATAAAATTGCCAAGAGAAAGCTCAGGACAACATGGAGGAAGATTTTCTCCACAAGATTATCGGAAACTCCAAATTTCTGGCTGCCTGTTGGATCTCCTCTAAAGAAAGTAAGGGTTTGCCACACATGACATTATTATAAATCAGTGTGTTAAATACTTCAGGTTTGGTTTGCTAATAAAGGATGAGTAAATATGATTTCATCTGCTCGTATTCTTTCTTCTCTAATATGGCATTAAGAGCAAGAGCAATTGTTGGAACAGGTAATGCAGATAAAATATGTAGGAATTTCCTTTTATTACTCTTGATACCACCACGTTTGAACTAGACATCTACGCTAGCAAACCATCCCACAAAGGTTTACATAAATGTTGGATATTTCATGATACATGCTGAATATAATTACTGTTGTCACCTACAGAATGAGACTGCAACATCTCTCCATTGGAAGCATCCATTCTCTGCTTATTATGAAAGCACAGGATATTAGCTGCTAAATAGGACTTCCTTATTAAAGATATGGTGGTCAACCAAGTCACACTGGCAAAGGTCACCACTTGTAAAGGGATAGATGTTAGTAGATCTTGGGAGACATCCTTAAAACAAAAGAATTTTAATAAACTTATATCGTATGCTTACAAGAATCTGCTCAAAATAAAAATATACTGATCTGCAATAGACGCTCAACAAGCCTTATAAAATAAGGCTGCCATTTAATTACACACACGTAAATTCATACCTGCAAGTGAAATTTAAAGTCTCTATTTAGAAAGAAAGACTAAATTTTTTTTACCATCCCTCTACAAAATTACATAACTCTGACACACATGAAATAATAATGTCGGATTCCCTGAAACAAAATCTGCAATACGACTACAGCATAAAATTTGAAATAAATCATAAGGTTCAGCAAACTTTCATACATAATACTAAAGAGCCAGTTGCGAAATGTTCTTTACCATAACACACAGATATAAACACTTTTACAGTCTTCTTGAAAAATCAGAATCAGGTTTTACTAAAAAATCCTTAGTATTTAAAACAAAAGTATGTTAATAACACACCCGCACATACACGCAATTATACAGTCACACATGCATACACAAAGATGCGCACGCGAGCATACACATAAACACAGAAACACACACACACACACACACACACACACACACACACATATATATATATATATATATATATATATATATATATATATATATATATATATATATATATATGAATCATTTTTTACCCCGACCGGGACTCGAACCTAGGACTTATGATTACTAAGTCAAGGCGCTACCACTACACCACAGAAGGTTAAAAGGAATCCAACCTTATAGCTTATATCTGCTATACTTAGGAATGAACGCATTCTAACTGAATGCCACTATGTTCATATTACAGATTCCCCAACCTCACACGTGGCTTCATTTTAGCATTTAATTCAATTCCCAGTCTCATTCGGGTCATACAATAACCAAGCAAGCACATTACATATGTGAAAACATGAATCATTTTTTACCCCGACCGGGACTCGAACCTAGGACTTATGATTACTAAGTCAAGGCGCTACCACTACACCACAGAAGGTTAAAAGGAATCCAACCTTATAGCTTATATCTGCTATACTTAGGAATGAACGCATTCTAACTGAATGCCACTATGTTCATATTACAGATTCCCCAACCTCACTCGTGGCTTCATTTTAGCATTTAATTCAATTCCCAATCTCATTCGGGTCATACAATAACCAAGCAAGCACATTACATATGTGAAAACATGAATCATTTTTTACCCCGACCGGGACTCGAACCTATGTTTTCACATATGTAATGTGCTTGCTTGGTTATTGTATGACCCGAATGAGATTGGGAATAGCATTAAATGCTAATATATATATATATATATATATATATATATATATATATATATATATATATATATATATATATATATATATATATATATATATATATATATATATATATATATATATATATATATATATATATATATATATATATATATATATATATATATATATATATATATATATATATATATATATATATATATATATATATATATATATATATATATATATATATATATATATATATATATATATATATATATATATATATATATATATATATATATATATATATATATATATATATATATATATATATATATATATATATATATATATATATATATATATATATATATATATATATATATATATATATATATATATATATATATATATATATATATATATATATATATATATATATATATATATATATATATATATATATATATATATATATATATATATATATATATATATATATATATATATATATATATATATATATATATATATATATATATATATATATATATATATATATATATATATATATATATATATATATATATATATATATATATATATATATATATATATATATATATATATATATATATATATATATATATATATATATATATATATATATATATATATATATATATATATATATATATATATATATATATATATATATATATATATATATATATATATATATATATATATATATATATATATATATATATATATATATATATAT
>JAXCGZ010024251.1:2500-10450 GCA_037179515.1 Halocaridina rubra | reverse complement strand
TTCGGGATATGAAATTATCAAATAAGCACATTACATATGTGAAAACATGAATCATTTTTTACCCCAACTGGGACTCGAACCTCGGACTCATGATTACTAAGTCAAGGCGCTACCACTACACCACAGAAGGTTAAAAGGAATCCAACCTTATAGCTTATACCTGCTATACTTAGGAATGAACGCATTCTAACTGAATGCCACTATGTTCATATTACAGATTTCCCAACCTGACTCGTGGCTTCATTTTAGCATTTAATTCAAATCCCAATCTCATTCGGGCCATGAAATTATCAAATAAGCACATTACATATGTGAAAACATGAATCATTTTTTACCCCGACTGGGACTCGAACCTAGGACTTATGAATACTAACACAAGGCGCTACCACTACACCACAGAAGGTTAAAAGGAAACCAACCTTATAGCTTATATCTGCTATACTTAGGAATGAACGCATTCTAACTGAATGCCACTATGTTCATATTACAGATTCCCCAACCTCACTCGTGGCTTCATTTTAGCATTTAATTCAAATCCCAATCTCATTCGGGCCATGAAATTATCAAATAAGCACATTACATATGTGAAAACATGAATCATTTTTTTTACCCCTACTGGGAATCGAACCTAGGTCTTATGATTACTAAGTCAAGGCGCTACCACTACACCACAGAAGGTTAAAAGGAATCCAACCTTATAGCTGTGTTGTAGTGGTAGCGCCTTGACTTAGTAATCATAAGTCCTAGGTTCGGGTCCCAGTCGGGGTTAAAAATTATTCATGTTTTCACATATGTAATGTGCTTATTTGATAATTTCATGGCCCGAATGAGATTGGGATTTGAAATAAATGCTAAAATGAAGCCACGAGTGAGGTTGGGGAATCTGTCATATGAATATAGTGGCATTCAGTTAAAATGCTTTCATTCCTAAGTCTAGCAGATATTAGCTATAAGGTTGGATTCCTTTTAACCTTCTGTGGTGTAGTGGTAGCGCCTTGACTGAGTAATCACAAGTCCTAGGTTCGAGTTCCAGTCGGGGTAAAAAATGATTCATGTTTTCACATATGTAATGTGCACATTTGATAATTTCATGGCCCGAATGAGATTGGGATTTGAATTAAATGCTAAAATGAAGCCACGAGTGAGGTTGGGGAATCTGTAATATGAATATAGTGGCATCCAGTTAGAATGCGTTCATTCCTAAGTATAGCAGATATAAGCTATAAGGTTGGATTCCTTTTAACCTTCTGTGGTGTAGTGGAAGCGCCTTGACTTAGTAATCATAAGTACTAGTTTCGAGTACCAGTCGGGGTAAAAAATGATTCATGTTTTCACATATGTAATGTGTTTATTTGATAATTTCATGGCCCGAATGAGATTGGGATTTGAATTAAATGCTAAAATGAAGCCACGAGTGAGGTTGGGGAATCTGTAATATGAACATAGTGGCATTCAGTTAGAATGCGTTCATTCCTAAGTATAGCAGATATAAGCTATAAGGTTGGTTTCCTTTTAACCTTCTGTGGTGTAGTGGTAGCGCCTTGACTTAGTAATCGTAAGTCCTAGGTTCGAGTCCCAGTCGGGGTAAAAAATGATTCATTTTTTCACATATGTAATGTGCTTATTTGATAATTTAATGGCCCGAATGAGATTTGGATTTGAATTAAATGCTAAAATGAAGCCACGAGTGAGGTTGGGAAATCTGTAATATGAACATAGTGGCATTCAGTTAGAATGCGTTCATTCCTAAGTATAGCAGATATAAGCTATAAGGTTGGATTCCTTTTAACCTTCTGTGGTGTAGTGGTAGCGCCTTGACTTAGTAATCATAAGTCCTAGGTTCGAGTCGCAGTCGGGGTAAAAAATGATTCATATACATATATATATATATATATATATATATATATATATATATATATATATATATATATATATATATATATATATATATATATATAGTTCCAGTTTTACGTCATGGATTCCCTTTTCTACCAAGGGCTAGGACGGTGGCCTTCTATATATATATATATATATATATATATATATATATATATATATATATATATATATATATATATATATATATATATATATATATATATATATATATATATATATATATATATATATATATATATATATATATATATATATATATATATATATATATATATATATATATATATATATATATATATATATATATATATATATATATATATATATATATATATATATATATATATATATATATATATATATATATATATATATATATATATATATATATATATATATATATATATATATATATATATATATATATATATATATATATTATATATATATATTATATATATATATATATATATATATATATATATATATATATATATATATATATATATATATATATATATATATATATATATATATATATATATATATATATATATATATATATATATATATATATATATATATATATATATATATATATATATATATATATATATATATATATATATATATATATATATATATATATATATATATATATATATATATATATATATATATATATATATATATATATATATATATATATATATATATATATATATATATATATATATATATATATATATATATATATATATATATATATAGCCTCCAATAGTTCATTTATTATTCTTTTTATTCAAAAAGCTTGCGTTTGAAATTGCTACTGCCATATCTGATAGGTGCGGAAAACCTGAAGTTATGGTCCCATCAAGTGAGATTAGACATGTCTGAGACGAGACTCTCAAGCTGAAAATTCTAGCATTATATTTTCTTCTTTCTGTTTGTCACTGCAGTTTGCTTTTGTTTCTTCCCTGGACTTCTTGTTTCTTCCAAGAAGTAAATGGAAAACTATGAATTGAACAGTTTGGGTATCAATGCTCTCCCCATATACTGGTTCTGCAGTATCAACTTATCTTTAGTTTTATTGTTTTTTTCATAAAGTTATGGACGAATTGTTAATTCTCTGCACTTTCTCTGATCTTATCTTGAAATTACGAAACAAATGATACAATAAACAAGTCAACCAATATTTTTATGGTTATATTCAGTTTTACTGTTAAAGAGTGCTGTCTTTGCATAATTGCTTTACATGTCAGTGTCTTTTGATTCATATATGACTTACTGTACCTACTCACAGTATTTATAATCTTATATGTTCTAAGTTTTTACCATCTTTCACAGTATTTTCTGCTATTTAGAATTTATGTTCCACATTTAAAACGTAATCTTTCCACCTTAGGTAAATGTCTTCGTTTATTCTGTTTTTTTGTGTTTTTTTTTCCCTGATCTACAAGCTACATCTCTCTTTGAATGAAAGCATTCACCTTATGTCAAAATATTTTCTCGTCTCATAGAGCTATTTCTATATTTATCCACTGCTTCCATTTCAATTAAACCTAATTTGAAATTTTCATCTTTTGAATTTATAATGAGGCTTATCTTTCAATCTTCATATGGAATATAATGATTTATTCCAGGAACCACAACAAGCCCTGTGGAAACAACCTCAATTTCAAAGATTTCAAGAAGATGGCTAAAGAACTTTAATAGTAATTTAAAGGTTCGTCGATGTATTGTAGTTTTTTTTTCCTATTTATTCTCTATTAGGTCTAGCGCTACACCCAGGAACATGTGGGTAGGGTATACCAGGCATGATATGATTAGTAGGTTGGCCATGGCACCAGCCGCCCGTTGAAAGACTACGACTGAAGGTATTAGGATGCAACTAGGACTGGTCCAGACAGTTCCAGGTTGAGTCTTCCTTCAAGACAGTTCTTTCCTCATGCCTACATCTACACTGAATATTCTGGCATATTCAATACACATCTCTTGCTATTCCATTATATTTGACAAGGTACAACATTCTGCACATCTGTCTTTTTTACTTTCCTTTTCCTCACATTTCGTCATTATTTATGGAAGGTTCACAACTAATGGCCCTCAGTACCCGGCATAGTGGGGTGCGAAGAATCTCTGGGGATCGTGTTGACTCCACTATTGGCTTGAGAGCAGACACGCCTGGTTGTAGTAATGGTTCTGCTCTTAACCTTGTACCTCCCAATAGATCTGCTTCTTTCACTCTTCACTATTGAAACATTCGTGGGCTGAACTCTAATCTTTCGTCTGTGGAATAGCACTTGGGCACTTTCCTCCCTAACCTCCTCCTCCTATCTGAAACCCAGTTGTCTATACATGCTTCCACTGACCCTTTCCAAATCTCCCACTATAATCTGTATACTCGTTTTCGTTCCAAAGGTGGGGTTTGTGCTTACTGCAACATTAACACTCCTACTGTGAGGCTCATGGACCTTGAATCTCCTGACTTTGATGTTCTCTGGCTAAAAGTCTATCTCTCCACTACCATTATCATTCTTTGCTTCTGCTACTGTTCTCCAAACTCCACCGAGTTTGTGTCTTTCTCTGAATATCTCTCCTCGTGCCATGAGTCCTTGCTATCTTCTCACCCACATGCCGAAGTTCTCTACATTGGAGACTTCAATGTACACCACAGTGAGCGGCTTCATTCTTCTCACACTGATGTGGGAGGAAGAGAGGCTCTTACTTTCTCTATTACTCACGATCTGGAGCAAATTATCAAACATCCTACTCGCGTTCCTGATCGTCACGAACATGCTGCAAACACTCTTGACCTATTTTTTACTTCTAACCCTTCAAACTATTCTTATTCTGTGCTTTCCCCTCTTGGTAAATCTGGCAACTCCATGATCTCTGTCTTTTCCATTTTCGCTCCTCCACCACCAATCCCTCCTACTCAACGCCGCCTTTGGCACTTCGAGCGAACCCAATATGAAAATTTGCTTAACTTTCTCTTTGACTTCCCATGGTATGACTACTGCTTTCGGTCCCACAACCCTGATCTGGTAGCTGTAAAAGTTGCCGAGATCATGACCGCGGGAATGGAGGCGTACATCCCCTCTTCTACAAAAACTCTCTCTCCCCCTAAAGCTTGGTTTGACCGGGCCTGCTCCATGGCTATCCAGGCTAGGAATCATGCTCACCGATCTTACCAAGCCTTTCCTTCCTATTTAACTCGCTCTGCTTTTATTATAGCTAGGAATCGCTGTACAGCTCAGATTCGAAGGTCTAAGGCTTCCTTTATAAGAAGGAAAGTTGATGACCTTAACTCCTCTCCCACTGACAAATGCTTCTGGTCCTTAGCCAAAAACCTCTCCAAAAACTTCTGTAACTCAAGCTTTCCCCCTCTCATTCGTTCTGATGCTTCTATAGCTTGCTCTCCCACTGACAAAGCCACATTTTTTGGCTCTCATTTTTCTGCCAACTCTTCTATCAGCGATTCCAGTGCACCTGTTCCTCAGTCTTTTCTCCTCTCTAACCCTATGCCCTCCCTTATCCTTTTTTGACGCAAAGTTCATAAGGTTCTTCGCTCACTAAAAACAAACAAGGCATCTGGTCCCGATGGTATCCCTGCAAGGTTCCTTAAGGAGTTTGCAGATGAACTGGCTCCAGTGCTTTGCTGTCTTTTTCGCCTCATTCTGTCAACCAGTATCTATCCTTAATCTTGGAAGCATGCTCCAGTTCAACCTGTTCCTAAGAATGGTGACCACTCTATTCCTTCTAACTACCGACCTATTTCTCTAACCTCCTCTATTGCTATAGTTTTCGAAACTTTGCTCAATGCTCACTTCTTGAAACGCCTTGAATCTAACTCACTTATCTCCGATCACCAGTACGGCTTCCGCAAGGCAAGATCCACTGGTGATCTCCTGTCCTATCTTACTCATGTATGGTCATCTTCTCTGAGGAACAATGGGGAATCCTTTGTCGTCGCCCTTGATATCTCTAAGGCTTTTGACAGAGTCTGGCACAAGGCTCTGTTGGCCAAACTCCCTGCCTATGGCTTTACCCCTTCTTTCTGTTCTCTGATTTCCAGTTTTCTTACTGACCGTTCTATATCTGTAGTTGTTGATGGCGTGACATTTAGCCCTTTCTCTGTTTCCAGTGGTGTTCCACAGGGCTCTGTTCTTTCACCTACTCTCTTCCTTCTCTTCATCAATGATCTTCTACAATCCCCATCTTCCTCTCTTCTTCATGCCTTTGCCGATGATTCTACCCTTCACTTTTCCTCTGCCTTTTCTTCACAACCTTCATCTGTTACTCGTAATCAATCTCGGATCAATCTTTCTTCTACTCTTAACTCCGATTTGCAGAGAGTATCTGAATGGGGCACTCAAAATTGAGTTAAATTCAATGCCTCCAAGACACAGTTTCTGGCTATCTCTTTATCTTCTTCTCCTCCTGATAACCCTATTGTCTTCGAAACTAATGAAATTTACCCTGTTAACTCTATCAATATATTAGGAATCCATATAGCCTCTAACTTGTCTTGGAGGAATCACATAATCCAAATGTCTAAATCTGCATCCAAAAAATTTGGGGTTTTGTTTCGTTTTCGTTATTACTTTTCCTCATTGCAGTTACTTAAAAATTACAAAGGTCTTATCCGCCCCTGCTTAGAATACTGCTCACACATCTGAGGTACTTCTTCCTTTACTTATCTTCTTGATAGGGTTGAATCTAAGGCAGTCAGACTCATTAATGATCCTTCTCTTACTTCTAACCTGGATTCTCTCTCTCTTCGCCGTAAGGTATCTTCCCTTTCGCTTTTCTGTCGCTACTACTTCCATCGCTGCTCTGATGAGTTGGCGAGTTCCATCCCTCCTCTACTGCCGAGGCTGCATAACACTCGCCAAGCGGCCTCATCTCACAGGTACTGTGTGGAGATTTGTAGCTCGCAGATTGGTCGGTGCAGCGACTGCTTCTTCCCATCTACCTCCAGACTCTGGAACTCTCTTCCTTCTTCTGTCTTTCCTAATTCTTATGACCTTTCATCCTTCAAAAAGCAGATCTATCGTCATCTCAGAGCCTAGTCCTCCATATCTCTGGGTCCTCTTTTCTTTGACTGTTTTTTCTGTTTGTCGTTTTCCTTTGTGTGACATTACCTCATCTCTGCCTTGCCATTAACCTTTTTCTTTTCCTTCGTCTTGGTATTTTCTCGTGCCCGAGGAAAAAAAAAATATATCTACCGAACTTGTTGTGAACTTTTCCTTGGAAATTATATTTCATTCTCTTGCTCGCTCCTTCTAGACACGCAGTCTAAGTACCCTAGCGAAAACCATTCAATGCCATCTACTCTTCATCACTTCAATCAGCCTAAACCTTATTCCATTTACTCCTTTCAAAAATTATGCTACTGTTCTCGGGAATTTTGCCTTCTTATAACTGTGTGTGTGTGTGTGTGTGATAGCAGGGTCCCCCTCAGCCAAAGAAAAATGTACCAATAAAATAATATAAGTGCTGGTCTGGTCTTTGAGCTTATATGCTTGTGTGTGTCAGCGCTTAAATAAATCTCATTTTTATCGCATCTACCTTATTTAATAAAAGTTAATATATATATATATATATATATATATATATATATATATATATATATATATATATATATATATATATATATATATATATATAT
Organism: Halocaridina rubra; assembly: GCA_037179515.1. Lineage (NCBI taxonomy): Eukaryota > Metazoa > Arthropoda > Malacostraca > Decapoda > Atyidae > Halocaridina > Halocaridina rubra. The sequence goes on along the minus strand of JAXCGZ010024251.1, from coordinate 2,877 downwards.
ATATGAATCATTTTTTTTTACCCCGACCGGGACTCGAACCTAGGACTTATGATTACTAAGTCAAGGCGCTACCACTACACCACAGAAGGTTAAAAGGAATCCAACCTTACAGCTTATATCTGCTATACTTAGGAATGAACGCATTCTAACTGAATGCCACTATGTTCATATTACAGATTCCCCAACCTCACTCGTGGCTTCATTTTAGCATTTAATTCAAATCCCAATCTCATTCGGGCCATGAAGTTATCAAATAAGCACATTACATATGTGAAAACATGAATCATTTTTTTACCCCCACCGGGACTCGAACCTAGGACTTATGATTACTAAGTCAAGGCGCTACCACTACACCACAGAAGGTTAAAAGGAATCCA
>JAXCGZ010024250.1:0-10473 GCA_037179515.1 Halocaridina rubra | reverse complement strand
CGGAGGGTTGAGAGTTGGCATATATGCCATCAGTACTGAGGTGTTGAATTTTCCATATTAAGGGCGGTTTACACGGTCCAACGGTTCGTCAAACGCGGTTCGACAGACAAGTGTTTAAAGTGATGTTCGAACGTGTGAACGGGGTATTTGGTTGTCGAACACGTTTGTCAACGTGTTTGACAACCAAATACCACGTTCTCATGTTCGAACATCCCTTCAAACACTTGTCGAACCGCGTTCGACGAACCGTTTGACCGTGTAAACCGCCCTTTACATCAATATAGCTAAGTGTTAAATTTGCAATAATCGGGAAATATTATCGTACGATGGATATATGTGTAGTTCTGTCTGACAAGATATCAAGATTACCACAATATCATTTAAGGTAACAAAATAGGCCAAAGTCGTTTATTTTCAAGTAAACTTTATGTATCGAAAATGAACAGACCAAAAGTATCACACTACACGAAAAAGGCGGCAATACAGAGTCAGTGTTGCCATAAAAACAGAAAACCAAAACAATGTACAGTTCGTTATGACAAAAAGAAGCAAAATTAAGGGATCACTTTACAACAACAACAAAATTATTAATAAATAAAGTGAAAATATATATATATATATTTTATATATATATATATATATATATATATATATATATATATATATATATATATATATATATATATATATATATATATATATATATATATATATATATATATATATATATATATATATATATATATATATATATATATATCAATTAATAAATACATTAATATATAAATAAAGAAGACATATATCATACCACTACAACACTCCAAATAAAGAAAGAAAATACACTATGCCACTACAACACTCCCCTGCCAGTACAGGAGTACATTAGTGTTTAACACTGATAATAGAAAATATAGATATATAATATATATGTGGAGACATAGATACAAAAATACAAATTAATAATATACATAATCAGGGTTACGATTAAATCTAACTCGACGAGATTTCGTAACAACAGATTGAGGTATTTTCTCTTCAATAACATCTTCATTATCAATATTGTCAGGAATAGATGCACTACTAGGAATTAATGTATCAGAATCTGTGTCATTTGTGGAATTAGAATCAGAAAAATCATTATTTACACTTGGTTCAATCACATCAGAATTGACAGCTTCTGGCACAGAATCATTATTTACAGTAGGTTCTGTCTCATTAGAACTGATAGTTTTTGGTATTGAGGCAGGTTTCAATCTATCTACAGATACAGTAGTTAAATTTCCAGAAAGCTGACGTAGAATAAAATATTTATCACCACGTTCCACAACTTCAAGTGGACCAAAGTAGGGAGCCTCTAAAGGGCGACGTACACGATCCACTCTAACCCAAACATGTGTACATGATTCAAGATCTTTTGGTACATAAGGTTTAACAGAGGATGAATGAAGGTATCCATAAGAGGATTCAGAAAAATCTAATTCACGCATTCGAGATACAAATTCAGTGACAATTTCTTTTTGTTGTGCAAAAGAAGGAATTTCAGTTGTTACCATGATTTTAGGACTATGTAGCATACTTCCTGTTACCAGAGTAAATGGAGAAACTCCAGACTCTGTGGGGAGACATCTTAAACCTAAAAGTACTATTGGTAAAGAAGCAAGCCAATCATCTTTACGTGCCATCAGAGATACTTTCAATACTCTATGTGATCTTTCAACCATGCCATTGGACTGAGGGTGATATGAAGTGGTACGCAGTCTATGAAATCCAATTATAGAGGAAAGTTGCTGAAATAATGCAGATTCAAATTGAGCACCTCTATCAGTAAAAACATATAATGGCACTCCAAAACGAGATACCCAACCTTTAATAAAAGCAAAAGCAACAGTGGTAGCAGAAATATCTGTGATGGGGATGGCTTCCAACCATCTAGTAGATCTGTCAATACAGGTAAGAACGTATTGTTCTGGTGCTGTAAAAGACTGACCAGGGACTTTACTAGGAGGGAGAGGACCAACAATGTCTAAATGTACAAATTCAAATCTCCCAAAAGGTGCTGTAAAATTTGTAATAGGAGCACGGGTATGGCGGTGCACTTTAACTTGCTGACAAGAAGTACACTCTTTAGTCCAACTTCGAATATCTCGATCCATATTAGGCCAAAAGTACCTAGCTTTGATAAGGCGCAACGTACCTTTGACTCCTGGATGTGAAATGTTATGCATAAGTTGAAATACTGATTTACGACAAGCTAAGGGAAGAAATGGTCTTGGATGGGGTGTTGACACATCACAATATAAGTCATGATTCTGAATTTTGAAAATTTTCAATCTCTCTTTGTAATTAAGAATTTCTGTGTCTGTGGATTGGCTCTCAGCTATACTGGTTAAATCATGTAAGTCCACTGAGACAGAAGATACAGGTAATGGTCTGGAAAGACAATCTGCTACAATATTGTCTGCACCCTTGATATGTACAACATCTGATATATACTCGCTAATTAAAGACCAATATCGTTGCTGTCTATCTGACTTGGCTGTATGAGGATTCTTAAATGCAAAAACAAGGGGTTTATGATCAGTAAATAAAACGGTTTCACGTCCTTCAATTACATGTTTAAATTTTAGTACAGCCAGATACGCAGCAAGCAGTTCTCGGTCAAAAGTAGAATAACACCTCTGAGTTTCTGATAATTTCTTTGAAAAGAATTCAATAGGGACAAATTTACCATCCTGAATTTGGTGTAACGCTAGCTCCAGCTGCCACTTGGGAACAATCAGTCACCAGATGCAGTGGAGAATTACACTTACTAGTGAAATATGCAATGGTACAAGCATTGTTGAGTGACTCTTTAGCACTTACAAAGGCAGATTCTGCTTCCGAATTCCATACTAGTTCTTTAGATTTAGGTTGTAATCTAATTAATTCGGTCAAAGGATATACAACATCAGCAAAATGCGGTACCATTTGTCTATAGTAATTGAGCATTCCTATAAACCTACGTAAGGCAGCAGAATCTGCTGGCTTAGGAAAATCAACAATATCTGTCTGTTTATGAGAACCAGGTTTTAAACCATTAGCAGTGATCAAATATCCTAAATATTCTATTTCATTTTTAAAGAATTCACATTTATCAATAGAAATTTTAAGATTATTAGAGCTTAGGATTTCAAATACTATAGACAAATGTTTCTTGTGCTCTTCTGTATTCTCTGAAAATATCAGAATATCATCCAGGTAAATGAATACAAAATCAAGGTTTCTAAATAAATTGTCCATCAAACGCTGAAAAGTGGCAGGGGCATTCCGAAGACCATAAGGCATATATAAATATTCATATAGCCCAAAGGGTGTGGTTACTGCTGTCTTTTCAACATCTGAAGGATTCATAGGGATCTGGTGATAGGCTTTTAACAAATCAATTTTACTGAATATCTTTTTCTTGTAAAGCTTTAATGACACACTACTAATATGTGGTAAAGGATATTTATCTGGCTTGGTCAAAGTATTAAGTTGCCTAAAATCACCACATACTCTCCACTCTCCTGGCTTAGGTTTAGGAACTAAATGAATGGGTGAAGCCCAAGGTGATTTAGAGGGTTGTACAATACCCATATCCAACAACTGTTTAAATGCTTCCTTGGCGGCAGAATATTTGTCTGGAGCCAACGGACGACATCTAGCAAATGTCGGAGGAGAACTCCCTGTATCTATATAATGAAAAACATTAGAATTCTTGAAAGAATTATTAGCTGTAAGAGGCTTAACACAGGACAAGAGTGAGGGAAAATCTTGGAACAACTGTTGTACAGAATCAGGTAAATAGTTCAAATTATTAATCACATAAGAAACATTATGATTTGCAATATCACCTTTTACAGAACATTGTGTTATATTGTCATGTAAAGTTTTATTCTTACAATCAATAAACAATCCAAAATTGCAAAGAAAATCATTACCTAATAAAGGTGTACATACATCTGCAACAACAAATGTCCACTTAAATCGACGGCGCAACTGCCGAATATCAAGGTCAAGAATAATTTCACCATAAACTTTTATTGACTCACCAGTGGCCGTAGAAATATTAACTGCTGTTGGCCTTAATAAAATTTCTGAAACATACTTATAAGGAATAATGGAGACTGCTGCTCCTGTATCCACAGTGAAGACCATGTCACTACAACCAATTTTGGCTACAACCTGTAGAAGTGGCAGAACAGAAGTGGCCGTAGCTACAATTTTCTCTTCTGTCTGCTTTATTAGTTTTCCGAACTAGGAAAATTCCGTGCGGGCGACGAGGACCTAGACGTTGATGCTGGGGACGGCGCTCTAGAAGAATCCTTCATCTGGATATTTTGAGATTTATTCGGCCATTGGCACCACGGCTTGCACCATTTAGCCCGAGTTCCATAATATAAATGGGCACGACAAACTTTTGGACGTTGATTTTGATGGAACGGTTGCACTCCTAGGCCTACAGGTGGATTCTTGGAAATTGATACATACTGGGATGTACTAGCTTGACGAGAAACTGACGACTGATCAACAACATTGATGGGTTTAGCACTATTATTATTTAGAGAAAATACAACTAGTTCATCTGCAAGCTTGCCTAAAGCTGGTAAATCCATATTTTGCTGAGAGGCTAAAACTGCCGAAATACTACTGGGAACTGCTTGCAAGAATTTATGTTTCACTAGGTCATCTGTTACTCCTAATTTAGAAGCAGTTCTGCGAATTTCTTCTAAATAAACTGAAGGCTTGCCATGCATTACTGTATTACTTATCAAATCATTGAAAAGTTCAGGCTTGGTCTGTTCAAAAAGATTTGTGAGGTATGCTTTAATTATATCATAGTCTCTCCTATTTAAAGTGTCTTGGGGAACACGTTCTACAACAGTAGGGGGCAAGGCAGATAACACATGGAAAAATTTTGTTTCACTGGATTTCACATTAGCTAAGCCAAATTGAGCTTCAAGAATAGAAAACCACCCTGAAACGCAGGTGTCCATGAATGCAGGGGCTTTCACTGCTATGTGCTTGACAGCACTAGACTTATCATCATCAGAATCGGGCATTGTTTATGACAGCTTATCTTGGAGTACAAATACTGAAAGAAACCTAGGCCTTGCCTACCGGTATGATGCTGAAGAAATTTTGTCACTTAGGCCTATCTTGTCAATTACAAATATCTTGTCACTCCTATATCTTGTCACTCCCATATCTGGTCACTCCGGGGTCACCACTTTATAGTTCTGTCTGACAAGATATCAAGATTACCACAATATCATTTAAGGTATCAAAATAGGCCAAAGTCGATTATTTTCAAGCAACTTTATGTATCGAAAATGAACAGACCAAAAGTATCACACTACACGAAAAAGGCGGCAATACAGAGTCAGTGTTGCCATAAAAACAGAAAACCAAAACAATGTACAGTTCGTTATGACAAAAAGAAGCAAAATTAAGGGATCACTTTACAACAACAACAAAATTATTAATAAATAAAAGTGAAAATATATATATATATCAATTAATAAATACATTAATATATAAATAAAGAAGACATATATCATACAACTACATCAATTATATTATTGTGAAAAATATTAATCTAATTAGTAAACCATTAAGAAAAATATATTTGCCGATTAAGTTTACCCTCAACACCTCCACTTAAACTTAAGGTGTCAAATATTCAGCAAAAAAAAAAAAGGTACATGTATAGGGTAAATACTTAGCAAACAATGTATATATAAGTATACAGGAATCAATGACATATTATGATATATAAGTAGAGCAGCAAATATCAAGTAAATTATTATAATGTAAGTATTAGACATGGCATGGAGCAGGTAAAATGGTAGAAATTTATAAAAGAACATAGCTAGGTAAAGAAACAAATTCCTAGAAAACATCATATTCTTAGTAATCAATAATAAGGCATTCAACAGATTATAATTTGCAAAATATTATATGCATATGAATAATAATTGGAATGAATGCAAAATGTATACATGTACATGTATAGAGGAAAATAGAATACATTCATCAGTAAATCATATACATGTATGTAAAAAAAAAGATTATATATACAAAGGTACACACATTATGTGGTGTATACGCTGCCCCTCAAGGAAGTAAATTTATTTAATTTATCCTTTGTTGCTGGCTTTGTGAAAATATCTGCGATATTATCGCTTGAAGGTACATAAACTAATTTAACTGCACCGTTCTGAATTTCAGATCTTATGTAATGGTATCTAATGTCTATATGCTTTGTACGCTGATGGTGTACAGGATTTTTAGCCAGACATATTGCACCTTGATTGTCTACATGAAGTGTTACAGTGGTTTTATTACCAGCATTCATATCCACCAAAAGCTGACTTAAAAACTTAGCTTCCTGGATGGCAGACGTTAGAGCAACGTACTCTGCCTCGCAGGTTGATAAGGCTACAATCTGCTGTTTTCGACTTTTCCAAGAAATCAAAGGACCATCATCACATAACATAAAGCCATATCCAGAGATACTGCGTCTATCAGATGACGTACCCCAGTCGGAATCACAAAACCCTTGAAGCTTAAGCATTTCACAAGTTTGCTTTTTGAAAGTCAAACCAACATTTATGGTACCTTTAAGATATCTTAGAACATGCCTAGCCATATTTAAGTGAGCTTTTGTTGGATTATTCATATTTTTAGACAATATAGTTACAATGTAACAAAGATCAGGACGCGTACAGGTCATAAGATATATAAGACTGCCAACCATCTCTCTATACAGTCTTGAATCGGGTAATTTCTCAGAATGGTTATCTATGACTTTACTTACACTCAAATCACAAGGAGTGGCTTTTGGTTTGCAATCTGTCATATTGAACCTATTCAACAGTTTCTCAATGTACCTTGACTGTACCATCACAAACTTCTCAGAATCATGTTTGAATTCAATACCTAAAAACCATGAAATATTACCAAAGTCTTTCATCTTAAAATTATGGCAAAGAGAACTTTTGGTAGCATTGAGCAAAGTTTCATTACTAGCAGCAATGATTATGTTATCAACCCAGATAATTATGATAATCTTTGAATTACCTACTTTCTTGGAATAAACACAAGAATCAGCAAGGGAAATATCAAAATCTTGTTTTACAAGGAAATTGTGCAACAATTCATTCCAGTTACGTCCACTCTGTTTAAGACCGTAGATGGATTTCTTCAATTTTAAGAACAATTTGTTACCCTTTTCATCAAGCTTTACAAAACATTCAGGTTGGTCAATGTAAATTTCACTGTCAATAGGAGCATTAAGATAAGCACTACTTACATCCATTTGATTAACAATTAAATTGTCTTGCATTGCCAGTTGTATTAACATACGAATTGAAGTGATTCTGGCAGTAGGTGAAAAGGTTTAGTGATAATCTAAATCACGCATTTGGGAATAACCTTTCGCTACATAGCGAGCCTTATATTTTTCAACATTATTAGGACATGATTTCACAGTATACACCCATCTACCCCCCACTGCAAATCTGCCTTCAGGCAGTTGGGTTAACTCGTAAGTGTTATTTTCATTTAAAGAATTAATTTCTTCTTGCATAGCATTAACCCATTTAGAAGAATCTGGGGAGGATATTGCATCATGATATGTTCTGGGTATGTCTACCATACTGTAACAAAAATCAACAGAACATTTAGCAGCATTTGAATCACTTACTGTGAAAGAATCATCAAAGTCAGTGACGTATTCTCCCAAATACGTAAGAACAGTACGTTCCCTAGTAGGATATCGTCGTCTTGCCTTCACATCCTCGTCAATTTTGTCATTACCACTTCTGCTGCCACTCACGGGATTGACTTCATCTTGACCTTTTCCACTGCCCACGGGATCGTCGTCATCTTCCGTCGAGGTTGGATCATCGGAGTTCGATGTCGGTGGCATCGGTAAGGTTTCCAAGGAAATGGGTTCTTCGTCGGTTATGTGGCGATTTTCAACCACTAGAGTTTCTACTTCATGTTGAAATTTATCGGTGAATTTGACACAATGCACCCTTCTGACATTATTTTTATTTGGGAAATACACCAAATAGGCTGGACTTTGTCCATCATATCCCAAAAATATTCCTCTTTCACTACGAGGGTCCAATTTCTTTTTCTCTTGCACATAGGAATAACATACAGTTCCGAAAATATGCATATCTTTCAGATTAGGTTTTCTGTCAGTGAATAACTCATAGGGTGTCTTTCCAGTTCTTCGGTTATAGCAACGGTTCCGGATATAAGCCGAAGCTCTAACAGCATAAGTCCATAGACTTTTGGGCAAATTTGCATTTAAGAGTATGCACCTAGCCATGTCGTAAAGAGACCGCCAAGATCTCTCGACCGTCCCATTTTGATGTGGGGAATACGGAGCTGTGAACTCGTGTTTGATAGAGTTTTTCAAAAGTAAGGATTTAAAACTCTTTGCTGTGAACTCCGTCCCATTGTCCGTCCGTATGCATTTTACTTTCCCATATGGGGAACTATCAGCCAAGAACCTCTCAGTTGCAGCTACCGTGTCAGATTTACTTTTAAGAAAGCATACCATTATTATACCAGTGTAGTCGTCGACGAATGAAATGGAATATTTAAAACCTTCTCTTGCAGCTGGTTCAATAGGCCCTGCTAAGTCGCAATATACTGACTTGAGCCTACTAGTAGCACGCTTGTCGGCTTCCCTGTTTCTATACTGGGACATTTTTCCAGATAGCACACACTTCACAATCAGATTTTTCTTTAGGAGAAATTTTCATACCATCTACAACATTTTCTAGCTTCAATAAATCTCTAAAGTTGCAATGGCCCATTATTTTGTGCCACTCAAATAGGGAGTGAGAAACATTTTCACTTTCTTTTACATTATTGAGAAAATACAATTTTCCCTCTTTTCTTAGAGGAAATACAGTGCCATCTGGAGCCCTTAGCTCAGCACATTCTGGGATAAAAGTTGACAGAAGCACCTTTTTCATTGGCCGCATACACAGAAAACATATTTTGTTTATAGGAAGGAACATATAAGGCATTTTCTAGCAAAACTTTACATGGATTACCATTGACATCATACAACAACACATTTGCGGATCCACGACCACGCGCAACGCCATTTGTTCGACTTCCGTCAGCCAACTCAATACAATGATTAGAAGGATGAAAATCACTGTCAAATTTCACAAACTTTGAACCATCTTTTATTATATGAGATGTAGCACCACAGTCAACCATTAAATTATTATCAATATTATGTCTAACAGCATTATTACAATTATCATGTTCAAAAATATCTTCACTCGCACTGGCTTTAAAAAGGAACGAATGAGGTCGTTCGGTATCTGTAGCATTATCTTCAGCACTCATGGATTTTGTTGAATTAGGGGGATTTTTCCTACATTCACTAGAGTTATGAGTTCGAGATCTGCATTTATGGCACCACTTCTTACTAAATCTAGATTTTCCTTTATTCTTCTCACTTTTATTCTTACAATCAGGAGATTTATGTCCTAAACTTCCACAAGTATAACAAGTAGGGGTAAAATTTCCTGCACTAGCCCTACCTTGGCTACCTTTATGGGTTACTTTCATAACATTATCGTCACTATCAAAAGTGTCATGTGCCTTTTCAGTCTCTTCAAAGTTTCTTAAAGCAATTTTAAACTCAGAAAAACTCATTGGAGTATCTCTCTGTGTAATTACAGTAGAAAATGTCTTAAAATTTGAAGGAAGGCCTTTAAGCACCATTGCAGTAAGGAGGCTATCACTAACAGTCTCACCTGCCTGTTTTAATGAATTAGCAGCAGTCTCAGCGCGAATGACATAATCGGTGACGCTTTCATCGGCTACTTTCTTCAATAACGTAAGCTCAGTATACAGGCAAATAACTCTCGGCTTACCTGTGCCCATGTAATGACCACGGAGTATTTCCAGTGCCTTATGACCGTTGTCTTTCGCCTCTCTTATCACTAAATTAAGGCTTCGGTCATCTAAAAGCTGAACAAGCTCAGCAAATGCATTAGCATTCTCCCCTGCATCAGGGGTTCCGGTGCCGGTCAGGACGTCCAATAGCTTCAGACGTCTCATGTAACCGAGAAATTTAACTTCCCAAAGCTCATATTTCGACTCATCACCATCAAATAATAATCTAGCACTAAGGCTGGGCCCATAACCTGTTGAGGTATGACCACTATGAGCCATGATGGTGGATAAAGAGCAATTTTGGGGATATAATTGAAAGTCACAGTCACCGGTTATTATTTTGTTTACTATATAAGAAGTGTCATACAACGTTAAGACATGAACAAAAAGAAAATGCCAGCTTGGAAAATATGTACTGGGCATACATATGAAAAATATATCAATTATATTATTGTGAAAAATATTAATCTAATTAGTAAACTTAAGAAAAATATATTTGTCGATTAAGTTTACCCT
>JAXCGZ010024249.1:0-7500 GCA_037179515.1 Halocaridina rubra | reverse complement strand
ATATATATATATATATATATATATTTATATTTATTTATATATATATATAATATATATATATATATATATATATATATATATATATATATATATATATATATATATATATATATATATATATATATATATATATATATATATATATATATATATATATATATATATATACGGACAAGCCTCCTTACAAGAAAGCAAATTCAATAAAGAGAAATGGCAGAAATTGAAGGTTACATTGTACATCACAATTTTCTCAGAGAAGCAAAGAGAGACATGAAGTGGGGACAAATCCTATTTCAATCCTTTCGTCTTTTGTTGGAAATGTGATTGTTATTCTTATATTATCTCATCAGCTCTGTGACTTACCATCACTCGAAGCTAGAAGATTGAGGGGGGATATGGTAACAGTCTTTAAATTCGTTCATGTTTATGATAGAGTGGATAGGGATCGATATTTTGATATGGCTGGCTCTAGAACTGATACTGCCTCTGACTCTTAGCCGGAAGATTAAATGTTGACCTCCAAAATGAGAATTTTGCAGTTCTCTTCCTCTGGGCCAACGAGTGATTATAAGGAGGAACATAATGGTTGTCTATGTTTGGCAGACCCACTTGCAACTAAAATTCTTGCATGTGACATATATGTTCGCTCTGGAGTTTCTGCATACTTTTGGAATATTCATTTCCATAAGTGTTATATATCTATCTATCTCTCTATGTCCATGATGCAATATCATCTCCGCTTTGGACCCATCCATCAACTCTCTTGCTTGCCCCACCGCTGTCACAGTGTCCTTATACATATCTTGCACTACCCTCACATACCCCTCTGCTGCTCTTGGCTTCCTTATGCGGTGGCATTACTCCTCTCTCAGTACTCTGTCAAACGCCTTCTGTAAAAGCACAAACAAAGAATGCAACTCCCTGCTTTATTAGAATTTCTCCACCAGCATTCCTCGAGCATATATTACACCTACACCTACACACACACACACACCCACACACACGCACACACACACACACACACACACACACACACACACACACACACACACACACACACACACATAAACACACACGCATACACACACACTCACACCCACCCACACGCATATATCAGTGTTGCACCTCCTAGTATTTTCCCACTAGATCTAGTATTTTTTGATTCGATCTAGTAGTCTAGTATGTTTTTCTTTAAAATCAGACAAATCTTGTTTTATTTAATTACAGAAAAAGGATATGTATATATGGATCTCTCTCTCTCTCTCTCTCTCTCTCTCTCTCTCTCTCTCTCTCTCTCTCTCTCTCTCTCTCTCTCTCTCTCTCTCTCTCTCTCTCTCTCTCTCTCTCTCTCTCTTAGGATAAGTGTAGGGGACCCTTACCCTTATCCTATTCCCTCAACCCATGAGGACCCTCCCTCCCTCCTATCCCAGCAACCGGTTGCAATACTCGTGCGTTGTATGGTGATACGGTACTTGTTTACTTCTCGTTTGTTTCCTATCTATCTGCGGGCAACTCACGCAACTCCCTCTCACACCAATCCATCTTTTCCCAAAATGACTCGTCCATGGCACCTTCTTCTGTGATTAAATATCCATAAGTCAGTCAACATTGAGTGTATATTTTCTTTTGTATCTATTGTCTGGTAGTTAGTTAAACTATCTGGTTAGAAGATAAGGCATTTTCTGTTGACTATTCAATGAATTATCGTGTATCTGAACCAGAATATATGAGGATGAGTTATTAGGCTGAGCATTAACCATGAATTGAGAATATGAGCGATATAGCAGTGATTTGCACTGACTTCTTGCCTTGGGCCTCAGTTTGATTAAGATTGTGGTTAATTAAACAAAAGGACCTGAAACATCAGGTGACAATGAGTGATTCGGAGAATCCTAGTGCAAGCTATAGTGGAAATAGAACTCCACCAAAAAAGAAAAAAAAAGTGTGGTACAGCCAGTCATTTAATAGAGAGTGGCTAAGTGATCCTGAGTTTAAACACTGAATCAATGCAGATCCTAAAGATAAGAATGTTGTACTTTGTGTAGTATGTGATTGCAAGCTAAAGAATCCAAACAAAGGTGGTTTGATACGCCACAAGGCTACATCAAACCATATAAAAAACTATGAATCAAAGAAAAATAGTGTGACTATTATGCAGTTCATGAAGAAAGAAAAGATGATCCGAACAATAAAATTCACAATGCAGAATTATTATTGTATGGATTTATGGCAGATCATGGGATGGCATTTTCCTAGCAGACCATATGATTGATGTAATGAAAAGGATGTTTCCAGACTGTGAAGAAAATGACTATGAAAAATACAAAAGCTTCATATATTTTGAAATTTGGATTAGCATGGGAAGAACGGGAAGAAGTTGCAGAGATGTGCAAGAAAAACAAGTTTTCTTTAATGATAGACGAAAACACAGACATTTCAATGTCACAAATACTTGCTGTCATGGTACAATACTATGACAAGACCAAGTTGAAAGTTAAGGATGCCTTGTTAGACATTTTGGAAGTTGAAGATGCCAGTGCAGAGGTTTTGTACAAAGCTGTGAATTTATTTTTTCAAAGTTACGACATACCACTTACAAACATAATTGGTTTTGCCATTGATAATTGTTCTACTACGATGGGCGCACGTAGTGGTTTTCAAGCACATTTGAAGGGAGATGTACTATCTATATTTATTCTTGGCTGTGTCTGCCATTCTTTTATATTGTGTGCAAGCCATGCTTGTGTTCATTTGCCACCCTTTCTTGAAGCTTTTCTTAAGGACATTTGTTGCTATTTTTCGAGAAGTAGCAAACGCCAACATCAGTTTACACTGATACAAGAGGTTGTACAGAATCCAAAGCACAAAATGATTAAGCTGTCACAGACTCGTTGGCTGTCTAGAGGGCATGTAATATCTCGAGTACCTGAACAATGGGATGCTCTCCTCCTATTTTTCAATCTGAATCTCTTCTAGACAAAATTGATGGAGCATCACATATATATAAGATAATGGTAAACAGGGGAACTCGGCACATGTTGTTATTCCTGAATTATGTCCTTGGAAAAGTGGATAAAATGAACATAGAATTCCAGGCAGAATATTTTAGGCTTAGTACACTCCACTCCTCTATTTCTGATGAATATCGGAGCATCCTAAGCATGTTTGTTAAGAACAAAGTGTTAGAGCGCCAACTTTCTGAGATTAACCCTCATGATTCATCTCTGTACCTTGATGTCAACAGTATAAAGCTTGGTGGAAGATGTGAAGCTCTGATGTTGAAAGAGCCACTAGGTGACTAGGGGAAAGTAAAACCAGGTTCCTTGCAGACTGCCAAAAGATTTTAGTTGAACTGTGTGTGCAAATAAGAAAGAGATTTCCCATGGAAAAAGATGGTGTCCTAGCACAACTTTCAGTTATTGATCCAAAAGTTGCTCTCTCTCTCCACAACGAAAAGTTAAGTCTATTGCAAAGTTGGCTGTTCATTTTCCGACACTTGTGAAAGAGCCAGATCTTGATGACTTGCAAGAACAGTGGGAAAATTTGTTGCATTGTAAGGCAAGCCTTCAAAATTTGAGCCAGTCACCAAAAACTTTTTGGCAAGAACTATTTGAAGTAAAGGATGGAAGAATAAAAGCAAAATTTTCTAACCTTGCAGAATTCATGATATATTTATTGGTCTTGCCACATTCAACTGCTGCAGTTGAGCAGATGTTTCCAAAGATCAACATTATGAAAACCAAGTATTCAAACCGGTTGTTAACTCAATCTGTTGCAAACAGAATGCTTGCAAAGCAAGCAGTTGCAAGACAAGGAGGATCTTTGCTGCAGTTGGAACCCATCAAAGTCTCTCCTTAATGACTTGAAAAATGGAAAATGTCATCAGTGTTATGTGGCAAATTGCTCCAAGTCAGAAGTGGCAACTATATACCCTGAAGAAGAGGAAGGAGCAGTAGAAGACCTTCCACTTCAAGCTTTTATGTAAGACCCAAAGGTAAGAAAATTGCAGTACATATTTTAAGGCTATATTAGGGGATAAATATTCACGTACTTGAAAAAAATAAATCTAATAGTTTTTAGGTAAGTCTAGTGGTTTTTGGAGGAACAATCTAGTTTTTTCCCAAATTATTGAGTGGCAACACTATATATATATATATATATATATATATATATATATATATATATATATATATATATATATATATATATATATATATATATATATATATATATATATATTGACTTACTAATTATAAGTCCTATGTTCGAGTCCCGGTAGGGGTAAAAAGAAAAACAAAAAAATTATTCATGTTTTCACATATGTAATGTGCTTGCTTGGTTATTGTATGACCCGAATGAGATTGGGAATTGAATTAAATGCTAAAATGAAGCCACGAGTGAGGTTGGGGAATCTGTAATATGAACATGGTGGCATTCAGTTAGAATGCGTTCATCCCTAAGTATAGCAGATATAAGCTATAAGCTTGGATTCCTTTTATACCTTCTGTGGTGTGTAGTTGGTAGCGCCTTGACTTACTAATTATAAGTCCTAGGTTCGAGTCCCGGTCGGGGTAAAAACAAAATTATTCATGTTTTCACATATGTAATGTGCTTGCTTGGTTATTGTATGACCCGAATGAGATTGGGAATTGAATTAAATGCTAAAATAAAGCCACGAGTGAGGTTGGGAATTCTGTAATATGAACATGGTGGCATTCAGTTAGAATGCGTTCATCCCTAAGTATAGCAGATATAAGCTATAAGCTTGGATTCCTTTTATACCTTCTGTGGTGTGTAGTTGGTAGCGCCTTGACCTACTAATTATAAGTCCTAGGTTCGAGTCCCGGTCGAGGTAAAAAAAAATATTCATGTTTTCACATATGTAATGTGCTTGCTTGGTTATTGTATGACCCGAATGAGATTGGGAATTGAATTAAATGCTAAAATGAAGCCACGAGTGAGGTTGGGGAATCTGTAATATGAACATGGTGGCATTCAGTTAGAATGCGTTCATCCCTAAGTATAGCAGATATAAGCTATAAGGTTGGATTCCTTTTATACCTTCTGTGGTGTGTAGTTGGTAGCGCCTTGACTTACTAATTATAAGTCCTAGGTTCGGGTCCCGGTCGGGGTAAAAAAAAAATAAATAAATAAATATTCATATATATATATATATATATATATATATATATATATATATATATATATATATATATATATATATATATATATATATATATATATATATATATATATATATATATATATATATATATATATATATATATATATATATATATATATATATATATATATATATATTATTCAGTCAAAGTGATATATACGGTATTCCCATTGCTCTGTACTCCTCTCTAATGAACTTATTCCTTTACATTCATTTTATAACATAAACTTCGTTTGATTGAAATCCTGTACAAATGCATATCCCAGTTTTCGTTCTTGTCTATTTTTAGGGTTATTATAAGAGAAAATATCCTCATAGACTCACCTTGTTTAATATATGGTTGTAAAATTCTTCAACAATTTGCTTTTAAGCAATACTATTTCGTCAAAATATATATTTGTTTTTTTCACAAATAATTCGATTTATAGTTTCTGTTTTCATCCATGTGGTTTCTTGTTCTTTATTTTTTTTTCAATAAATGGGAGACTTTCGCTTTCCGTTGCAACTTGTAAAACAAATGGCAACATTTAGTGTCATAGATATTTTTTTTCCCGAGAACGTAAAAACAGTACAATGTTTGGACACTGTTGATGGAGGGGATAATAAAATATATATTTTAGGCGTTTACAAAATTATTTATTTGTTTAGGTAGAGATGGATTTAATATATGGATTCCCAAAACCTATAATCCTTTCTAGGAAGTTACATTTGACTCTCCTTATAGGAAAAACGGCATTAGCTGCTTTGCAAAGAAATAAAATTATTGCGAATTTTAAATCATATCTCGGTTTAGAAATATATGACACAGCCCTGCCCTGAATAAAAAGCAGCTCTACTAGAACTCAAGATGTGCATTATGCAATTCGTATCACGTCTTTCGGATATACATTCCTCTTTTACAGAAAGAATCCTTTTTGCAAGAGTAATAAATCCTTTTGGGTCTCAGGACCAGATGTTGAAACTCCTCAAGGGGTTTAATTTGGTGGAAATGTCCAGGTTAATGGTGAAATTATTTTAATCGAAATTGCGAATGAAAAGTTAAGGATTTATATTTTAATACTATTGGTATGACGAGGTCTTTAATTTAGAATATAGATTTTACTACTAAACTAGGGATTCATTTTGATTTGTTCCCAGACTTATTAACTGTTTTGTACATTATTTATTTTTTTATTTAGTTTTATAATTGCAGTTGTGGCCATTTGTGGAAACGCGAAATATTTTTAAACTACCAAGCAAACACGATTACAATTATTAATTTGTGAGCAATTAATTCTACAAGCGGTTATATATTAATCGGTATTAATAGTTATTCCTTTTTGCGAAGATATGTCAGAACCATCGCTCATATTATTGAAAATATTCATACCTATATTGCTTTTACCGCTAGTATGTCATTATTTTTGTTTAACTTTTGTAATCTTAATCCAAATGAACGCATAATTATTATACTAACCTGCATTTGTAGCAACACTATTAACTATAATACTACCTTGCAATTATGTTAAAACTGTTAACATTTACTCTCTAAGTGCAATTAAAATTTAGGCTATATTTGCACATCATACTTACACAATTTTGCAGCTATATCAAAGCTGTAAAATAAAATTAGCCAAATAAAAGCGTATGAAAGTTTTGCAATTGCTTCACAGCCATTAACTTTTATTACCTAGACAATTAAGATTTTACAATCATATTCACGCGTGTTTTAGTAATCCGTATAACAACTGTAAAATTATTACAACTCAAATATCCTCGGACATTTTAAATATCAGCCTTCCTTCTTTTTCACCTTAGGATGTTGTCAGCATTTTATTATATAACTTTGAACTAAAACCAAAGGGAATCTGCTAAGCTTACTGAGAAACACCGACCTGTAAGATAAGATAAACTTCGAAAAAGGTTTTTTCGAAATTAAGATGTGACAAGAACATATTGTCAACACATCGTTTACATTAGATTTTCTTTGTTTTGTCATTTTGAGATTTTTACAGTGATTTATTTAGCTCTTATCCGTAGCAGTGTGTGTCTACCCTTTCTTTGCATATTTGATTGCTACAATACTTATTTGAGTGCTTATAGCGCAATGTTAGCTTTGAGGCTGGTAATATTCAAGCCGCAGGTGCGATCCTAGTCCTAGATTGATCTAGCTTTCATTGTCTCATATTACTGTTGATTAAATTTGCAATTGATTTGGGGGTTGATGGTTTCCTATAATGATTATTCAATCATTGCTTGGAAACTATTGGGTCCATGTGATAGGCGAGAGAGATTGGGCCCCTGATCTTTGGATATTATGTAGTCATAATTGCCAC
>JAXCGZ010024248.1:0-10523 GCA_037179515.1 Halocaridina rubra | reverse complement strand
ACGTGCTTCCAGTAGCTCTAGTCTTGACCATACTTAGTACAATGGAGAGTGGTGGTGTTCTTTGTGCTGGTGGTGTTAGTGGTAGTGGTGTTGGTGGTGGTGTCATTGTTGGTGCTGTTTGTGGCTGTGCTGGGGATTTGTCCTCGTCTGACGCAAGCAAACTCATTTTTAATTTAAGAAATGAGTTGGCCGCAGTCAGGCAGGAGGTCAGATCCTTAGCTGAGGAGAACAGGGATCTGAGAGGTAAGGTAGAGGTGTTAACCAGGAAGGCACAATTGAATAGAGAAGACGACTGGAAAGTTGTGAATAAGGGTTCTACGAAGATGGTTCTGAAGAAAAATGATACTTTTAGACTACAAGTTGCTAATTCATTTAGTTCACTTAGAGATGAAGGTGACAGTGGCGGCAGTAATTCTTCAGGACCCATAGAGTCAGATAGGTGTACTAGCGATTGTAGAAAGGGAAGTGGGAAAAGCTCTCAGGTCAAGAGCCTAGGTAAGTCTCCCAAAGTCGGAGTAACCCATCCTCCGGATAAGTCTCGTTCTTTGGTAATTGTAGGGGATTCACTATGCAGATATGTAGACAGGAAACTCAGGCATAGAGTTAGAGGAAAATATTTTTTCCCTGGAGCATGTATGAAGAAGGTGGGTGAGTCAATAAATAGCTGGATTGAGAAAAAAGATGTTGTTTGTTTGATAGCTGGGGGAAATGACGTGCAGGATGGTAGAAGTGAAGAGCTGATTAGGTTGTATAGACAAGCCCTGGATAAGATCAGGAAAAGGGGTGCAGTTCCTGTGATGTGTGGTATTCTCCCTAGGCTTAGCCAAAGTTCAGAGTGGTGGTCTCGAGCTATAGGAGTAAATGCTAGGATGAAAGTCTTCTGTCGGGAGAATAATATAGGTTTTATAGATGGGTGGGATCACTTCACTAGTCGTAAGCATATGCATGCAAGGGATGGAGTGCATCTTTCTAATTCAGGTGTCTCGGTATTGGCTGGTATGATAGACAGAGAGGTAGGGGGGTTTTGTTAGACACAAATAATGAAATAAATAATACTTGTGCAGAGAAATTAGTCAGTAAGGGTTCAGTAAATAGTGGGTCAAATAACTGGGAGTCTAAGGATAAGAACCATTTGTTACATAGAACAAATATTAACAGGGGGAGTAGCCACAAGAAGGGTGGGGCTGGAGAAAGTTTAAAAGTATATTATACAAATAGCCGTAGTTTAGGTAGCAAGATAGAAGAACTGAGAGCCATAGTATGTAGTGAGAGACCGGATATAATATGCATTAGTGAAAGTTGGATTAATTTAGAAAGCAAACACCTTAAAGCTGAGTACATAATTACAGGATATAAACTTTATAATGCTGATCGTAGTGCAGATAAAAGAGGGGGAGGGGTAATTATGTATATTAAAGATAGCCTCAGAAGCTGCATTAAGTCTGGAATTAAGACAAATCTAAATTCAGAAACCTTATGGGTTGAAATTAAAAATAATATAGAAAGTCTAGTTGTAGGAGTAGTCTACAGACCACCTGATCTAGATAATATAGAGTCGCAAGTTATTTACGATGAAATTTCTGAAGTGGCCAGGTCAAATAGAGTTTGCATTGTAGGCGATTTTAATTTTAGACATATTAACTGGGAAACCATAACAGGTGATAGTAGCTCTAAGGAGTTTTTGGAAGTAGTAGAAGACAATTTCCTTTCTCAGCATGTACATGAAGCAACACGGGGGGTGAATACACTAGATTTAGTTCTTAGTAATAGAGAGAATATGGTTACAAATTTAGAAGTTGGTGAAAAATTGGCAACAGTGACCATGATTCCATTAGATTTAACATAATTTTCAAGGAAACTATAAAGGAAAATAAGAATATTGTTCCAAACTTTAGAGCAGGAGATTTTGAGGGCTTAAAAACTAAATTATCTAATGAGGTATGGGAAGGGATTTCTGGGGTACAGATGTGGGTAGTTAATCCAGCAGGTCAGGTCGCAGGTAGTGGATTACCCCGAAATTTGAGTACCACATGCCAAGGATTATCACAAGATAAGATCAATACATTAAATTCTCTCACAGGAAAGAACAGCAGTCCGTCAGTTAATATAAATTTGGATGAGGAATATAACAATTTTGTCATGACTCTTTAGAATAGTCAGAGAGACTATAATCCCATGAAACATTACAGATCAAGAAAAAATGACCCTAAATGGATGAACAATAGAATAAAGAATCTTATAGGTATTAAAAGAGGAATATACAGGAAACTAAAAAGAGGTGAAGAGCATGTGAGGCAGCAATATATACAGTTAAACAGGGAAGTTAAAAAGATAGTTAGAGAGTCGAAAAGAAAATACGAAGTTAGAATAGCAGGAGAAGCTAAAGAAAATCCTAAAGGGTTTTATCAACATTATCAAACAAAATTTAAGGAAAAAGTCGGACCTATTGAAGTAGCCAATGGCCATATCACAGATGACGATAAAGTGATGTGTACATGTTTAAAGACGGGTGGGATCACTTCACTAGTCGTAAGCATATGTATGCAAGGGATGGAGTGCATCTTTCTAATTCAGGTGTCTCGGTATTGGCTGGTATGATAGACAGAGAGGTAGGGGGGTTTTGTTAGACACAAATAATGAAATGATTAATACTTGTGCAGAGAAATTAGTCAGTAAGGGTTCAGTAAATAGTGGGTCAAATAACTGCGAGTCTAAGGATAAGAACCATTTGTTACATAGAACAAATATTAACAAAAAGAATAGCCACAAGAAGGGTGAAGCTAGAGAAAGTTTAAAAGTATATTATACAAATAGCCGTAGTTTAGGTAACAAGATAGAAGAACTGAGAGCCATAGTATGTAGTGAGAGACCGGATATAATATGCATTAGTGAAAGTTGGATTAAATTAGAAAGCAAACACCTTAAAGCTGAGTACATAATTACAGGATATAAACTTTATAATGCTGATCGTAGTGCAGATAAAAGAGGGGGAGGGGTAATTATGTATATTAAAGATAGCCTCAGAAGCTGCATTAAGTCTGGAATTAAGACAAATCTAAATTCAGAAACCTTATGGGTTGAAATTAAAAATAATATAGAAAGTCTAGTTGTAGGAGTAGTCTACAGACCACCTGATCTAGATAATATAGAGTCGCAAGTTATATACGATGAAATTTCTAAAGTGAGCAGGTCAAATAGAGTTTGCATTGTAGGCGATTTTAATTTTAGATATATTAACTGGGAAACCATAACAGGTGATAGTAGCTCTAAGGAGTTTTTGGAAGTAGTAGAAGACAATTTCCTTTCTCAGCATGTACATGAAGCAACACGGGGGGTGAATACACTAGATTTAGTTCTTAGTAATAGAGAGAATATGGTTACAAATTTAGAAGTTGGTGAAAAATTGGGCAACAGTGACCATGATTCCATTAGATTTAACATAATTTTCAAGGAAACTATAAAGGAAAATAAGAATATTGTTCCAAACTTTAGAGCAGGAGATTTTGAGGGCTTAAAAACGAAATTATCTAATGAGGTATGGGAAGGGATTTCTGGGGTACAGATGTGGGTAGTTAATCCAGCAGGTCAGGTCGCAGGTAGCGGATTACCCCGAAATTTGAATACCACATGCCAAGGATTATCACAAGATAAGATCAATACATTAAATTCTCTCACAGGAAAGAACAGCAGCCCGTCAGTTAATATAAATTTGGATGAGGAATATAACAATTTTGTCATGACTCTTAAGAATAGTCAGAGAGACTATATTCCCATGAAGCATTGCAGATCAAGAAAAAATGACCCTAAATGGATGAACAATAGAATAAAGAATCTTATAGGTATTAAAAGAGGAATATACAGGAAACTAAAAAGAGGTGAAGAGCAGGTGAGGCAGCAATATATACAGTTAAACAGGGAAGTTAAAAAGATAGTTAGAGAGTCGAAAAGAAAATACGAAGTTCGAATAGCAGGAGAAGCTAAAGAAAATCCTAAAGGGTTTTATCAACATTATCAAACAAAATTTAAGGAAAAAGTCGGACCAATTGAAGTAGCCAATGGCCATATCACAGATGACGATAATGTGATGTGTACATGTTTAAATGATTATTTCTTATCTGTATTTACAAATGAAAACTTGGAAAATATTCCGGAAGTAGAATCCATTTACAGAGACAGTCCCGATAATATACTTAGTTCAATAAATATTACGAGAGAGGAGGTAATAAAAGAAATAGATAAATTAAAGGCTCATAAATCTCCGGGACCTGATGGAATATATGCTAGAATATTAAAGGAATGCAAGGAAGAGCTTAGTTGTCCTCTAACTGCATTATTTAATAATTCAATAAAATTAGGATCGGTACCCATGGAGTGGAAATTGGCAGATGTGGTACCAATATTTAAAAAAGGAGAACGTGTTAAAAAGAATAATTATAGGCCGGTAAGTTTAACGTCAACAGTGGGTAAGATTCTAGAATCCATAATTGCAAATAAAATAAGGGCACATCTAGAATTACACAGACTGATAAAACTTTCACAACACGGGTTTCTTAAGGGTTTTTCGTGCCTTACAAACTTACTGTCTTTTTATTCAGAAGTTTACGAGGCAGTAGATAGTGGCAAAGAATATGATGCAATATATCTAGATTTTAGCAAAGCTTTTGATAGAGTTCCTCACAAAAGATTAGTTAAAAAGCTGGAAGCTCATGGTATAGGAGGAGCTGTGCTCAGATGGATCAAACAATGGTTAAAAGACAGAAAACAGAGGGTTTGCATAAATGGAGAGAAATCAGAGTGGGGCTCGGTTACTAGCGGGGTACCACAAGGCTCGGTACTGGGTCCTCTATTATTCATCGTATATCTAAATGATCTGGATTCGGATATCAGTAGTAACCTAAGTAAATTCGCAGACGACACTAAAATAGGTAGAACTATAAATGGAAAAGAAGACATTCATGCTTTACAGGAAGATCTAAATAGATTATCTGAATGGTCGGACAAATGGCAAATGGAATTTAATGTTGAAAAATGTAAAGTAGTTAAAATGGGTACTATAAAAGACAATACTAGTTATAAGCTAAATAACCATGAAATCATGAGTTCTCAGTGTGAAAGGGATTTGGGAGTTCTTGTGAGTAGTAGTCTTAAGCCAAGAGAGCAATGCACAGCAGTCAGAAATAAAGCAAACAGAATTTTAGGATTTATCTCAAGAAGCGTCAGCAATAGGACGGAAAAAGTTATTTTGCAGCTCTATCTTGCATTAGTTAGGCCCCATTTAGATTATGCTGTGCAATTCTGGTCACCCTATTATAGAATGGAAATTGAATCCTTGGAGAGAGTGCAACGAAGAATGACCAAGATGATACACAATATCAGAAATCTACCATATGAGGACAGATTAAAAAAACTTAATCTACATTCTCTAGAGAGGCGAAGAGTTAGGGGGGATATGATTGAAGTGTATAAATGGTTTAAAGGGATTAACAAGGGAGATATTAATAAAGTTTTAAAAATTCATGATCAAACCAGAACTCGTAATAATGGATTTAAGCTTGATAAATTTAGGTTCAGAAGGGAAATTGGTAAAAATTGGTTTGGTAATAGAGTAGCTGATGCATGGAACAAGCTTCCTAGTAGGATAGTAAATGCCAATACCTTAGACACCTTCAAATGTAGATTAGATAGACATATGACAGAGGTAGGATGGGTATGAATAGGTTAGTGCTTATTAGAAAAATCATAAAAAGAAAAACAGAATAAATAAGTAGAGTAGAATAGAATAGGTTAGACATGCTGAAAATACAATTCAAAAATGGAGCTGCCTCGTGTGTGCCAGTGGGCATGTTGCAGTGTCCTCTATTCTTATGTTCTTCTTATGTTCTTCTTATCTGTATTTACCAATGAAAGCTTGGAAAATATTCCGGAAGTAGAATCCATTTACAGAGACAGTCCCGATAAAATACTTAGTTCAATAAATATTACGAGAGAGGAGGTAATAAAAGAAATAGATAAATTAAAGGCTCATAAATCTCCGGGACCTGATGGAATATATGCTAGAATATTAAAGGAATGCAAGGAAGAGCTTAGTTGTCCACTAACTGCATTATTTAATAATTCAATAAAATTAGGATCGGTACCCATGGAGTGGAAATTGGCATATGCGGTACCAATATTTAAAAAAAGGAGAACGAGTCAAAAAGAATAATTATAGGCTGGTAAGTTTAACGTCAACAGTGGGTAAGATTCTAGAATCCATAATTGCAAATAAAATAAGGGCACATCTAGAATTACACAGACTGATAAACCTTTCACAACACAGGTTTCTTAAGGGTTTTTCGTGCCTTACAAACTTACTGTCTTTTTATTCAGAAGTTTACGAGGCAGTAGATTGTGGCAAAGAATATGATACAATATATCTAGATTTTAGCAAAGCTTTTGATAGAGTTCCTCACAAAAGATTAGTTAAAAAGCTGGAAGCTCATGGTATAGGAGGAGCTGTTCTCAGATGGATCAAACAATGGTTAAAAGACAGAAAACAGAGGGTTTGCATAAATGGAGAGAAATCAGAGTGGGGCTCGGTTACTAGCGGGGTACCACAAGGCTCAGTACTGGGTCCCCTATTATTCATCGTATATCTAAATGATCTGGATTCGGATATCAGTAGTAACCTAAGTAAATTTGCAGACGACACTAAAATAGGTAGAACTATAAATGGAAAAGAAGACATTCATGCTTTACAGGAAGATCTAAATAGATTATCTGAATGGTCGGACAAATGGCAAATGGAATTTAATGTTGAAAAATGTAAAGTAGTTAAAATGGGTACTATAAAAGACAATACTAGTTATAAGCTAAATAACCATGAAATCATGAGTTCTCAGTGTGAAAGGGATTTGGGAGTTCTTGTGAGTAGTAGTCTTAAGCCAAGAGAGCAATGCACAGCAGTCAGAAATAAAGCAAACAGAATTTTAGGATTTATCTCAAGAAGCGTTAGCAATAGGACGGAAAAAGTTATTTTGCAGCTCTATCTTGCATTAGTTAGGCCCCATTTAGATTATGCTGTGCAATTCTGGTCACCCTATTATAGAATGGAAATTGAATCCTTGGAGAGAGTGCAGCGAAGAATGACCAAGATGATACACAACATCAGAAATCTACCATATGAGGACAGATTAATAAAACTTAATCTACATTCTCTAGAGAGGCGAAGGTTTAGGGGGCATATGATTGAAGTGTATAAATGGTTTAAAGGGATTAACAAGGGAGATATTAATAAAGTTTTAAAAATTCATGATCAAACCAGAACTCGTAATAATGGATTTAAGCTTGATAAATTTAGGTTCAGAAGGGAAATTAGTCAAAATTGGTTTGGTAATAGAGTAGCTGATGCATGGAACAAGCTTCCTAGTAGGATAGTAAATGCCAATACCTTAGACACCTTCAAATGTAGATTAGATAGACATATGACAGAGGTAGGATGGGTATGAATAGGTTAGTGCTTATTAGAAAAATCATAAAAAGAAAAACAGAATAAATAAGTAGAGTAGAATAGAATAGGTTAGACATGCTGAAAATACAATTCAAAAATGGAGCTGCCTCGTGTGTGCCAGTGGGCATGTTGCAGTGTCCTCTATTCTTATGTTCTTCTTATGTTCTTCTTATCTGTATTTACCAATGAAAGCTTGGAAAATATTCCGGAAGTAGAATCCATTTACAGAGACAGTCCCGATAAAATACTTAGTTCAATAAATATTACGAGAGAGGAGGTAATAAAAGAAATAGATAAATTAAAGGCTCATAAATCTCCGGGACCTGATGGAATATATGCTAGAATATTAAAGGAATGCAAGGAAGAGCTTAGTTGTCCACTAACTGCATTATTTAATAATTCAATAAAATTAGGATCGGTACCCATGGAGTGGAAATTGGCATATGCGGTACCAATATTTAAAAAAAGGAGAACGAGTCAAAAAGAATAATTATAGGCTGGTAAGTTTAACGTCAACAGTGGGTAAGATTCTAGAATCCATAATTGCAAATAAAATAAGGGCACATCTAGAATTACACAGACTGATAAACCTTTCACAACACGGGTTTCTTAAGGGTTTTTCGTGCCTTACAAACTTACTGTCTTTTTATTCAGAAGTTTACGAGGCAGTAGATTGTGGCAAAGAATATGATACAATATATCTAGATTTTAGCAAAGCTTTTGATAGAGTTCCTCACAAAAGATTAGTTAAAAAGCTGGAAGCTCATGGTATAGGAGGAGCTGTTCTCAGATGGATCAAACAATGGTTAAAAGACAGAAAACAGAGGGTTTGCATAAATGGAGAGAAATCAGAGTGGGGCTCGGTTACTAGCGGGGTACCACAAGGCTCAGTACTGGGTCCCCTATTATTCATCGTATATCTAAATGATCTGGATTCGGATATCAGTAGTAACCTAAGTAAATTTGCAGACGACACTAAAATAGGTAGAACTATAAATGGAAAAGAAGACATTCATGCTTTACAGGAAGATCTAAATAGATTATCTGAATGGTCGGACAAATGGCAAATGGAATTTAATGTTGAAAAATGTAAAGTAGTTAAAATGGGTACTATAAAAGACAATACTAGTTATAAGCTAAATAACCATGAAATCATGAGTTCTCAGTGTGAAAGGGATTTGGGAGTTCTTGTGAGTAGTAGTCTTAAGCCAAGAGAGCAATGCACAGCAGTCAGAAATAAAGCAAACAGAATTTTAGGATTTATCTCAAGAAGCGTTAGCAATAGGACGGAAAAAGTTATTTTGCAGCTCTATCTTGCATTAGTTAGGCCCCATTTAGATTATGCTGTGCAATTCTGGTCACCCTATTATAGAATGGAAATTGAATCCTTGGAGAGGGTGCAGCGAAGAATGACCAAGATGATACACAACATCAGAAATCTACCATATGAGGACAGATTAATAAAACTTAATCTACATTCTCTAGAGAGGCGAAGGTTTAGGGGGCATATGATTGAAGTGTATAAATGGTTTAAAGGGATTAACAAGGGAGATATTAATAAAGTTTTAAAAATTCATGATCAAACCAGAACTCGTAATAATGGATTTAAGCTTGATAAATTTAGGTTCAGAAGGGAAATTAGTCAAAATTGGTTTGGTAATAGAGTAGCTGATGCATGGAACAAGCTTCCTAGTAGGATAGTAAATGCCAATACCTTAGACACCTTCAAATGTAGATTAGATAGACATATGATAGAGGTAGGGTGGGTATGAATAGGTTAGTGCTTGTTAGAAAAACCATAAAAAGAAAAATAAAATAAATAAGTAGAGTAGAATAGAATAGGTTAGACATGCTGAAAATACAATTCAAAAATGGAGCTGCCTCGTGTGTGCCAGTAGGCATGTTGCAGTGTCCTCTATTCTTATGTTCTTATGTTCAATGCAGAAGCTGCAACCACCCGGCAGGTAAAACCAGGGTAGTCACAGCCAGTAAGGTAAGGATAACAAGTGTAATTAGTGACTTGTAATCACGTTTGTGTGGTATCAGAGCTACTAAGAGTTACTGCCAGACATGCAAGATCACTAATGTAAGGGTCTGTATAATAGCAGGACTATTGACAGACGTGCGTGTAAGTCAACTAAGTCTCAATGAATGTCACCTATAGTCAAATGCAGTGACACGAATGAAGGAATGATCAATAATGAATCAATGAATATATATATATATATATATTTTTTTTTTATTTTACTTTTTTTCAGATACACTTTTTTATATAGTTGTTTTGTTGAAAAGTGTATATCAGCCTTCATATGATAATTGTAACATTTCGAAGAGATAAAGGTATTAACGATTTTGAGAAGCTTATTTAGAGATAATTATTGTTTATTACTGTCATTGTCGTGAAGTTTATAATTACGATTGAGCAAATTAAGATAGTTGAGATTCTCAGAGCGTATATTTTAAGTTTGAAATTTTAAATAATGATACTTAAGTCCTTTTGCGTCGTTTATTATGAAAGGATAATCGTAAATATTGCTGATAATAGTAGAGATAAATAAAAAATAAGAAATTCTCTTGAGATATTAGTTTTAGTTTATAATATTTTTTAATTTACAATGCTTGCTATGCTTCCAAGAGTTCCATATATTATTAACTACACTGATCAAATGTGATTGTAGTATTCTGTTTAAATTTTCGTCAGGGATATGTTTGACTTATAGCGAGTGCGTGCTTCGACTCAACCCTCTTTATTTTTAAAAAGAGAAAAGATTGCCATAATAGGCAAGCATGTGTATCTTTATTTCGCTAGCGATATTTGCAATGTTAAGCAGAAAAAGGGGTGGATTATGCTTCTATGTGTCTTTATTTGTATACTAAGTTATTTTTTTTTTATTCTTCTTAGAAGAACATAAGAACATAAGAACATAAGAACATAAGAATAGAGGACACTGCAACATGCCTACTGGCACACACGAGGCAGCTCCATTTTTGAATTGTATTTTCAGCATGTCTAACCTATTCTATTCTACTCTAC
>JAXCGZ010024247.1:7500-10565 GCA_037179515.1 Halocaridina rubra | reverse complement strand
TCTGATATTTTCAATAAGGCAGTTTCAGTTGATAATTTTGGCCTGAAACCGTGTTGACTTTTTGCAATAAGTTTATTTTTTTCAAGAAACTCACTTAACTGATTTGCAACAATCTTTTCAAGTATCTTTGATAAAATTGGTAGTAAAGAGATTGGTCTATAGTTAGAGACGTCGTCAGGATTTCCATTTTTAAAACCAGGAATTACATGGGGAGTTTTCCATAAATCTGGGTAGATATTGGTAACTATGGAAGTATTGATTATTACCGTCAGATAATAAGCTATTACAAATAATGAATCTCTAATAAAACGAAAACAAATTCCATCTGATCCATATGCATTAGAGTCTTTCAGATTTTTTATTACTAAGATTACTGTATTACAATCTACTGTAGTAGGGTTAAAGACATCATTACTTCTATTGAATGCACTATGTTCTTGAACATTATTATTATTATTACTACCATCATCACTATTATCATTACCATTACTACCACCATCATTATTATTTACACCATTATCAACATTTCTATTATTATTACTACTACCATCATCATTATTATTACCACCATTACTATTATTGATTTCATTTATTATTTCTTTTTTTGTTTTTTCAAAGGTTTTTTTCCCCACTTCAGCGAAAAAATTATTGAACTCTTCTGCTTTAGCACTTACATCTACCTCATCGGGTATAATTGATATGTTACTACTTTTATTACAGTTATTGGAAAGCATGGTTTTAGCAATTTTCCATGTATCAGAGATATTGCCTTTAGCGTTTTGAAATTCATTTTTGTAATACTGTTTCTTACTGTTACTTAATAATGATTTTACTTGTTTCTTATGCTCTGTAAACTTTTCTCTTAAAGGGATATTATCTCTTTGTAGCTTTACTTCATTTTGTAGTTTGTCTCTTTCTTTCATAATGTTTTTTATGTCATCTGTTATCCAAGGAGCGGGGGGACGAAATATTTCTCTTGTCACGAGTGGTGCACATCGATCTATACATGATGATAGGACACTGGTTAAAATTCTTACTTGTTTATTGATATTATCGGTATATAGAATTTCATTTAATTTATGTACTTCATTCATAAGTAAACTACAAAGTAATTCTTGTGAATAATTTCTTAAGCATCTGAATGTTTTAAAGATTGGTTGTCTCTTTGGTTTGCGAATATTTAGGGACGTTACAATTTCCTCGTGGTCTGCTATAGGGCTTGGCATTACGTCACACTTAGTTATCATATGTTTGGAGTTTGTTATTACTAGTCTATTTTCCTACTTTTTTGTATAAAAGACAATAAACATTGTTTGCATTGCAAAATCGTGTTATATCTAAATATTACATCTGTTAATTACATTTTGCTAAACATTTAAAGATGTTAATTTCTATATTATTAATCAGTGAATTATATAATTCCATCATCATCATGTTGAGAATTTTCAACAAAAAGCAATCATTATACAAATGTAATTCTAAATTTTTGGATATTTATCGTATTGTGATTCTCATTGTAAATAAAACACCACAGATAAAATGACTCATTGTGAAACATCGTATATTATCCATCAAATACTAAACGAAATATAAAAAACTATGTTGACATGACATATTCTAAGCTTGGAAAGAGAGAGAGAGAGAGAGAGGTAAACAGCAGACTTCCTTTCTTTGCACTACGCAGCAGAAGTGATGTCATTAAGAAGCAGCCTGATGGGGGGGAAGGGGTTCAGGTGGATCTGAAGATTGAGGGTTGGGGGGGAAGAGAAAGTCTGGAATAAGGATAAGAAGGGAAAAAAGGGGGGTGAAGGCACTCCTAATGATGCTATTAGAACCCCCCCACACATTTTTTATTACCCTTGAAGAAACCTTTCAAAGCAAAGAAGGAATTGTTATTGGAACCTTTAGTATTTTCTCAAAAATATGCAATTTGAGTCGTCATGTCTAGGGTTAGCGGCTCGCCACGGTCTGAGGTTAGAAAGGGCATTCACTCAGGGTAGCGATCACATCTGCCATAACCAAAGTTCTTCGCAAGAAGGCACCGTCCTAGCCCTGAGTAGACAAGAGAGTCTGTGATGTAAAACCGATCACAGTATTTTCTCAACAGGCATAAAACAATTTTATATTTTCTTTTCTTTTTTTATTTATTCAATAAAGCTCATAAGTCAATAATAGGAAAACATGTTCTGCATATTTTGTAATTAATTTAATATCTAAATTTTATTCATAAAGTATGGCATTCGCCTCCCTTTGCGAAATTGCAGTAGTGAGGTCTATTGGACTTAAATAGGACTGTCCAGGACAGCTCGAGTTGTCTTCCTTAAGGTTCTTTTTCTATGTCTACATCAACACCGAATATTCTTTGATATGCGTTACAGATCTCTTATTATCCCTTCACATCTGACAAGTCACAACATTCTCCATTTCTCTCTATGCCTTGTTTTCTTAGTGCCCAGGCCCGATGAGGGCAGTTTTCTCTGTTTGTCCTGGTGCTACACTCCTTAGAAAAAATTAATTTTCTTAGAGTTTGTATTTTGTTCACACTTTTATTTAACTCAATCAATTTATGATGTTACTTAGGTTGTTTTAGAATACTGATAAGGATTTTGTCCTCAAAATTGATGTGCAGAAATAATCAAACGTGTAACAATGCCTTGTCAAGCGAGAGAGCTTGATGTATCATCCTTTTTAAACAAGTCAATTGAAGGGTGAGAGTTTCTTTCCGGATCTCGCGTAGCTACTTTTCACCACTAGGCAAACACATCTAATGATGCATATTTTGGCTGCTGTTATATTTATCATATTTCTGTGTCATAACTAGTCCCCACTCCCATAGGGGTGAACATACATGCTAGAGCTTGGGGAGACTATATACTCTTTCTAACGCCCCGCGGTGAAATCGAACCGGCGATAGTCAGGCATGTCACTTCTAGACTCGCGCACTCTACCACTGAGATACCGCGGAGTCCTGATATTATCAACACAATTACTGCATTATTTCTTTCAAATTTTCTTCATAGTTGATCCAGTTGAATATGAGAATTACAAAGACAGTGGGAACATAT
>JAXCGZ010024247.1:0-5000 GCA_037179515.1 Halocaridina rubra | reverse complement strand
TGAAGCAATTTAAAAACCATCACCATATCCCTCGTCATTTTACTATCTTTGAGTGATGGAAAGTCTAATTCAGTCAGCCTCTCCCTATAACTGAGATTACTTATTTTTGGTACCAGTTTCGAGGCATGTCTTTTAACTTTTTCAGCTTATCTATGTGCTTTTCCAGGTGTGAATTCCAAAAGGGGGCTGCATTTCAAAGCTTTGGCCTCACATAAGTTACATATATCTATATATATATATATATATATATATATATATATATATATATATATATATATATATATATATATATATATATATATATATATATATATATATATACAAGAGCCATAATCTCCCTTATAAGGGGAGTGGCTGAGTCAAAGTAAAATACCTTGACTCACTGCGGGAAGAGAATACAGAGGAGGGGATTCCCAGTCCCCTCGCTCTGCCCCATTTAGTCGACTTTTGCGACACGCAGGAGAACACGGATAAATCTGATAAATTAGCATGCACTAAAATCCATTCTTTTTTCTTTTTTTCATCAGAGAAAGTTTTTGAGAAACAAAAGGCGGAGAAGGGTACAAAGAATAATGAATTGGGGGGAGGGGGTAGAAGTTCTTCATAAGTAAATGCCCATTTTAGACTTTAATCACTCTGAAAGTGTTATGACTCTGAAAAATTAATAATGATAATAATAATAATAATAATAATAATAATAATAATAATAATGCACAAGGGACGTCTGTTTTCCTTGGTCACTTCCTGAAATATAAGGTAAGTTAGGTACCACACTGAGAAATACACTAAACTCCTGTAGCAAGCCATACAGAGTATTGTAAAGCATATATATGTCGATATATTATATACATCTATATTATAAAACATATTCTATAGCATTAATAATAATGATAATGGGCACTATGTCTTTTTATATATAATGCAATCCAAATGGCATCCAGAAAATAAAATCTGTAAAAATCATATTTGTTTATGTTGTTGTAGTTCCCGTTTTACGTCATGGACTCCCTTTTCTACCAAGGGCTAGGACGGCTGCCTTCTTGCGAAGGACTTGATTTGGCAGTTGTAATCATTACCCTGAGTGCATGCCCTTGCTAACCTCAGACCATGACAGGGCGCAAACCCTAAACCTGCTGCCTCAGAGTCGCGGACGCTACCGCTCGAGTCACGGTGACTTTTATATACTAATCATTTGACGATGAAAATTTCACTACGTTTTATAAAATAAAGAATGAGACAGTAGGCACGATACTAAAGAGGGCTTGAGTACCAAATCCATCTTATAATAGTATTAAAATTCAGTCACTGTAGTAACAAGTGGAAAGTCTATAAGAAGTTTTTATCTTCATCCCCCCTAAATATGTTCCATTACAAAATGATGCTTCAATTTTCTAAATAAAGTCAGTGTCTAAAAAAAAAAATTACTGATTTTTTTTTAGCTTAGATTAGGTTAGCAAACATTTACCAAAAGATTTCAAGGTCAAAATCATTCAGAGAAAATGCAAAACCATGGGAAAAATATAATTTGCACCTCCAAATTGAAGAGGTAGCAACTGTAAAAATTTTCTATGAAAATAAAAGATTCATACATCGTTATTGGAACAACGTTTATTTTATTATCTATTACATAAAATATTGACCCAAAAATGTTAGAAATATGGGATTATATATATATATATATATATATATATATATATATATATATATATATATATATATATATATATATATGAATAATTTTTACCCCGACCAGGATCTGAACCTAGGTCATATAAGCACTATACCAAGGCACTACCAACTACACCACAGAAGGTCTTAAAAGGGAAACACACTTTACAGCTTGTATCTGCTATACTAGGGATGAAGGCATTCTATCTGAATGCCACTCTGTTCATATTACAGCTTCCCCCACCCTTACTCGTGGCTTTGTTTTCGCATTTAATTCAACTCCCAATCTCATTCGGGACCAATAATACTCTAATAAGCAAATTACCATATGAGAAAACATAATTCATTTTACCCCAACTGGGACTTGAACCTAGGACACTACTGTGCTATCGTGGTACTTGACCAATGGAATTGTAAGCATCTATACATATATGATGGTTTCACAAAATATAAGAAAATTCCTAGAAAAATATGCCTGTAAAGGCTTTTGCAGGCCACAGGCCACATATACAGTGCTGTGTCTTTAACCTATGTACTGTACAGTACATAGGCTAAAGACACTTGACTAACACATTAAGCAAACTATACAGTATCAATGAATATTAATACAGTAATAATAATGAAATAATACAGTACAAAATAGTAATACATTAATATTTGAGTAGATAATGGGTAGGTTTTTGTTAGTAACTGTAGTTCGTAAGTAGGGGAGCTTCTGTAAATACAATGGATGAAATCCCCTGGGAAAAGGATTGTCAAAGCATACACATTCACCTGAAGCTAATATAACATGCTCACTCCTCTTAGCTCTTTGGGGATTAAGGATTGCCACAATTTCCACCCACCATCCTACCAAGGTCATCTACTTGTCAAGAGGGCATGAATCTTGTGCTGTGAGGCAAAAAATATTAAAATACTTCAATGAAATAAACAAAACTTACTTTAACCATAATTTATTATTCGAGTAACAGTATGTACATTGGCAAAGAGATAAGCAACATGGGGTATTATGGCTTATGTTGCATGAGTAATCGTGGCCAGCTCTATAAAATCAGATCAATCGTTTCTCTCTCTGCCCATCTGCTCAGGCAAAGAAGTTTTGTCTATGATTGTTTTTGCAAGTCCTAGGTTCGAGTCCCAGTCGGGGTAAAAAATTATTCATGTTTTCACATATGTAATGTGTTATTTGGTTATTTCATGGCCCGAATGGGATTGGGAATTGAATTAAATGCTAAAATGAAGCCACGAGTGAGGTTGGGGAATCTGTAATATGAACATAGTGGGATTCAGTTAGAATGCGTTCATTCCTAAGTATAGCAGATATAAGTTATAAGGTTGGATTCCTTTTAACCTTCTGTGGTGTAGTGGTAGCGCCTTGACTTAGTAATCATAAGTCCTAGGTTCGAGTCCCAGTCGAGGTAAAAAATTATTCATGTTTTCACATATGTAATGTGTTATTTGGTTATTTCATGGCCCGAATGAGATTGGGAATTGAATTAAATGCTAAAATGAAGCCACGAGTGAGGTTGGGGAATCTGTAATATGAACATAGTGGCATTCAGTTAGAATGCGTTCGTTCCTAAGTATAGCAGATATAAACTATAAGGTTGGATTCCTTTTAACCTTCTGTGGTGTAGTGCTAGCGCCTTGACTTAGTAATCATAAGTCCTAGGTTCGAGTCCCAGTTGGGGTAAAAAATGATTTATGTGGAATGATTGGGGTAGGGAAAAGACAGTTAACTATTGAATATTTCATCTCAACTCTACTGTAGATGTTTGTTAACGTTAACAACCATATTTAGCCGATATTACAATCTATATTAGCAGACTCACAATATTCTATCACACTTTTTTGAGATACAAGGATTGATACTCTCTTTCTCTCTCTCTCTCTGAGAAAAAGAAGAAGAAAAAGAAAAAGGACAAAAAAGGAAGAAAAAGAACAAGAAATAGAAAAAGAATAAAGAGAAAAAGAAAAAGACACAATAGAATGAAGAAAAACAAGAAAAACAAGGAGGAGACATAACCAAACAATTTTCTTCTAAGTCTGTAGTTACTATTCACTAGGGAGAATAGGTCTTACAAGCTCAGTGTTCTGGTATCAAAATGTACATGTGCTTTCCTGTTAGTCATTCATTAGCCACTGGCATGTATTCAAGAGCCAGTCAGCTGCCATTTATCTCCCAAATCTTATATTTTAATCTCATTTCTAACATGATTTCTGTGTTCAGAGGAAGTAATATGTGCTGAGGAGCCTATTGAGTGTCTGTATGCCATTCTGTGCTCCAATATGAATCTATTTGAATGAGGTGGACACAGATGTGTTGGAGCTAGGGGGATTAGGGGTGAATGTCCTTCCTAACATCTGCAGTGGGATTGAACACCCATATGGCACCATACTTCCTGAGTTGAACGCTCTTAGCCACTGCAATATCAAAATGTAGATCTCGTTACTATATGTTCTCTAAGTGGCTTGAAACCTCGGAGGCAACTTCTATCACTCAAGACTATCAGAAAAGTTCAAAACAAAAATACAGAAACAAATGACAATTAAAAATGCTCGAAACAAAAACAGAAACATATGTAAATTCTTGGAGGTGCTAAATTAACCCTGTATCCTACTAAATATGGAATGACTTAAAGGGTTTTTTCGTAGACAATTTTGTTATAACCGAGGGTTAAAACCGTAAATAAATGGCATAGATTCCCTTATCTAGTCACTCCCACTTCCTCCATTGTCGCATGACTGAAGTCTTGCTGAAACCAAAACATTTTTCAAATTAGGAGATGAAAATATTGCTAGATACTCTGTTGGAATTACAAATTCCATTTTTTCTTAATATTTTATGTAATATTTTTTTTTCTGTATCGCATATTTATTACTTCGCATCTAAAAATTTCTTTGTTATATAATTAAAGTTTTTTTTTATCGGATATGTCACTGTCAAAACACCTGTGATATACTCTTACATGCCAAACAGGAATTTATATTCTCGTGAAATTGTATAAATTCATAAATGTTATAAAGGTAAAATTTTGCTAAAACAATGTTTTC
Organism: Halocaridina rubra; assembly: GCA_037179515.1. Classification (NCBI taxonomy): domain Eukaryota; kingdom Metazoa; phylum Arthropoda; class Malacostraca; order Decapoda; family Atyidae; genus Halocaridina; species Halocaridina rubra. The sequence continues at coordinate 278 of JAXCGZ010024247.1, read as the reverse complement.
GAATTTTGGGTTTGTAGAAAAGATGAAGAAATATTTTTTCTCTTATTATAGAAACATATATATATATATATATATATATATATATATATATATATATATATATATATATATATATATATATATATATATATATATATATATATATATATATATATATATGTGTGTGTGTGTGTGTGTAAGTGTATATATGTATATGTATATATATATATATATATATATATATATATATATATATATATATATATATATATATATATATATATATATATATATATATG